>JAAAKQ030472267.1:5329-20711 GCA_010016005.3 Zanna intricata | reverse complement strand
GACACGATAACTGCCGATCTCTTTCAAATAGATACAAAAAATGTAACTCAAAATCTCTTTCGAGCTCGTTAATTGGCAAAATCAGACCATGGGTTGTAAATGGTGGGTTTTGAAAAAACAAAATATCGTTATAACTTTCTAAAGTAAAATATTGAATTCGTTTAAAGTTCCTACTATTCTTTGAATAAGAACCTAAAATTTATCTAAGTAAAGTTTTTTGATATCGCCAACCAATAATCCAGGGAGTGGAAAAAATTGGGTTTCGAAGACAAAAAAAAAATCATACCTCCCTTAATAGGCACAGTATCGAATCAGTTTAAAGTCAGCGTTAGTCCTCTAAACATTACCTAAAGATTTTGCCTTAAACAATTTTTGATACGACCAACACTTTCGGCAAGGGATGACCAAAATTTTGAAACTGTAAGAAGATGGGACTTATATGCTAAACATGTGAACATTTTTTCGCATGCAGCCGTAGTCGTATTGAGTAAATTTGACGTTTTTCTTAACTTTAAGGAGGAAATTTTTTTCCCCCTTCTTAGCACCGGTGAAATTTACCTCCGCCTTCCGGCGTGCCAAAAGGAATTTTTTTAATTTATTAAAAAGTCATTAAACATAAAGAATTTTAAAAAATCCCGACGTTCTAATCAGACCCGATTAGCATACTTTCTCTGATGCAGTAATATCGTATAGTTAGTTATAGATTAGTTTATAGTTATAGATTTACTCGAACGGAAAAATAAAATACGGAGTTTAATCATGATTGTCGTATTTTCATATCGCATCTCAAAAAGATAATATTAGAAATGTTCATGGATAACAAAAACTATAAATAAATCAAAAATATACTTATTTATAAAAGAAATATAAAATATATTATATTCAATCTAAAATAAGATTAATTAATACATCTATCTGTATAGTTGTCTTAAATAATTAATAAAATTAATCTTACTTTGCGTTCATTTGTAAGTAATATCAATACATATCAATACAATTTTAAGCGATGATGTAATGTTGTTATAACATTTGCAGTAAAGTATTAGTACTTTACTGCTTTAGAGCTGCAAAACCATTATCATCTAATTTAATCATAATGATAGCATTAAAAAGTGAGACACCTGATGTACCGAATGAATGCATATGACATACAGTTATAATAATAATGTTACTATAGAAATACAGATAGCTGCTGTAATCTACAGTATATACAAAACTGTATACAATAACTAGCCTACGCATAAACTAAACAAGATAGACGTTATTAAAACATTACGTCATAACATCAATCTAATCTAAACAATGAATACGATAAGTGATGTTAAACAATGTTATGATTGACAGCAAACTAAACTATTTATTTATACTGCATAAAATAATAATAGTTTTTTTTTCAGTTATGTAAATAATAAACAACATTAAACATTGACATTTTTAAAAAATTCTTTTATTTTATTACAAGTGGCGCGATTTATTATTTTTGGTATGTTTGAAGTTTAACAATTCGTTTTAGAATAATGATAAAAAGATATTTAATAATTTTTATTTTATTTCGCAGTAATTTTTCTAATAACTAATGATATTCAATAAATTTCTTTCTTTATAAAAAAGAAAAATAAAATACTTATGAAGTTAATATAGGTACTTAACTTATTTTTTAAACTTTGTGAAAGGTAAAAAAAATAAATAATTCTAAAAATAGCCCTTTAAATTCCCTGATAACCAATATTATCTTATTGACCTCTCCAAATTTGCACATTTTTCAACCAATAGTTTTTTTTTTTTTTTTTTTTTCATTTATGGTCTATTTTACTACAAAACAATAACGTCCATTTATCTATCAATTGATATTTTAAAATAAAAGTGTAATTAAATAATGTACTTGCTAGACTGGGCGATGCAGAGCAATTTTTTCAAAAAAGCAAACATTACCTAGCCCATACACTCTTTAAAACTAGAAATTCAGAAACTTAAACTGTATTATGTTTTGTGGTTTTTACTTAATATACTTTTTTTTTATTTCTCAGTCACGCAATATTTTTTAATAAAGAAACTTTTAGTTTTAAATCTTAAAAAAAAATTATAATGAAAGTTTATTGAAATAAACTCGAAAATTTCTGCTCATATCCGTTTACAAAAATTTTATATAAAATCTAAAACTAGTTTGCCGTTTCGATTGTTAAATAATAATTAGATATTTTCATTGTTAAACAAACAGTAGATACTAAGGAAAATTATATATAAGAAAATCGGCTTGTTTATTTAGTATTTAATTTTATTTAATTTATTTCTTTACGGATTATATTTTCTCAACATGCATGTAAGATATTGAATATGTTTAACGATCGAAAAATATTTTAAATTTTAAGTATTTTTAAATGGTTTTTGAGTGGAATTTTATTTTTCAAATTTATTATCTACTTCATCCCTATTTATTGATAATAAAAAAAGAAAATTAGATAGATTTTATAATTTTTTATTCAGCTTACCAAAAGAAACATACCTTTTTTTGTTATGCGAAACACACCATTTATAATATTTGTATATCCGTTAATGATTAACCATCAAAGGTTGACGCAAATATTATTTTTTCATTTTTCTTTTTTCATCCCAGGATTTCTTCATCTGATTTGATCTCTTTATCTTCTCCATTTCATTTCCTATAACTACGTTTTTTCTGTTCCATAGATATGTTCAAATTGTACAGAAACTTTCTAAACTTCATCTCTTTGGGTAAACTTTCCTCAGTTAAATTGAAGTTTTGAATTTCTATTTTAATTTTTTTGATGTAACCTTGACGGTTTTTATATTTCCAAATTTTATCAAAGACTTTTTTCTTAAAATTTAAATTTAAATCTGTTGAAAATTAAAATTCTTCAACAGGCGAGAAATTTTTATTTTTTCAGTATATGATTACTACTGTATCTCATACTGTAATATACTATATTAAATTACTATTATACAGAGTGTGCCACGAAGATACGAAGAAACCTTCGGGGCATATTCTAATGGAAAAATTAATGAGGAAAGTTCATATAAACATAGATCTGGAATCGCTTTGTTTTCACGTTACGGCTAGCGAAAAATTTCCCCCGGATTTCAGCTCTTCTAATAAAAAGGAGCCCTATTGTAATATTTGGGACCAAAATTAAACAGTAAAGTTGGTGGTTTCTTATGTAATTTCAACTGGGAAATAGGATAAAGCAGGTCCCAAAACAGTAGCTCCAGTATTTTTTAAGATATCAGATGTAAAACACAAAATTTGGTGTCGAAAAACAATTTTCTTTAGGTATGTAGTACGATAGCTTTGTTACGTAACTGATAAATGAGGAAGATATAGTAAAAAAACTTGTAGATAATTTCATTGTGAGAAAATTACTTTGTTTTTTTTTTTTTCAGTGAGTCGGAGAAACCCCATTTACGGGCAGAGAGTAGAGCTCGCTAACAGGTTCCGCAGGATTTTATTAAGAGTGCGTATGTATGCCTGCACCCTACCTCATATCCTCATATCATAAACCTCATATCCTACCGGAAATAATTAGATTAAATACAGCCAATAAAAGGAAATAAAAGTTGTTAAAAATAGATTTTTTTTTAATTGAAGAAAAATTTGTAAATACTCTGAACTAGCAAATCAGTGATTAAACGCTGCCACTAATCAAAAAGGATATGCTTAGAATAATGCTAAAATAATTTCTCTGAAATTTTTAAAACATATTTTTAAAAAACTTCCATTTTTAAACTATTTTATTAATAATTTTCTGATTTATGACTGGGGGGAACTTGGTTTTAGCTCATTCGATTTAATTTACAGAATAAATATAATACGTTAAATGCTGTTTAGGTTTAGGTTTAGAACAGAGATAAAATATCAGTTTAGATTAAACTAGTAATCTATCAGTTTTAACCAAAATTTTATAGAAAGTTACAAATATATATACATTCTTCAAGAGTTTGTATTAAGGAATACATTTAATACACTATTATGAGTAGCTTCTTTATAAAATATTCAGTGCGAGTTTAAAACGAGACTTAAAACCTCCCCCAAAAAATGTTAATATTAAATTTAACAACCGAATAAACTAAGTACGTGGAAACTTACGAGATTTGGAATAAATTATCGATGTTCAAAAGAAATTAAAATTACTAAACGAAAATTAATGTTATTATACGAGTATAAGTAAAATTCATAGGCTAATTAAATAAAATAATAAAGCACAGCTTACTTTATAAAATTAAAATTATTTTAATTACGGTTACAATCGAGAGATACAACAGATATTGGATTTACGCCAGTCGCATGTCCAGTTTCTCCAATTTCGATTGCTTGCAAGTGCTCTCTAGCCTATTCCTTTTACTGATGTCAAAGGAACAATAGAGCATTGGCAGGGACAACGAAGCATCCATCACTAGTGATTGGTTACTTAACTCTCTTCCTGCTCCAGTCCCTCCAATATACCACAACACCATTTTCATATAATATTATATATACCATCTTCTTCATTTTAACATCAAACAGTATCTAAATTAAATCTTCTTATTAAAATTAATAAATTTATATAAAAAATTTATGTTAAAATTAATAGGTTAAAAAAATAAAATTTAAATGTATAAACTAATCAGTTTTATTTATTTAATTTTATATTATTCCGTTTTCAACGTACTAGTAAAATTATTAATTTTCAGTCGACCTCCGTGGCCGAGTAGGTAGCGTCTCAGCATTTCGTGCGGAGATTCCGGGTTCGATTTAAGATCAACCATGGCATCTTTTCATACGCATGAATGAGCATAGCTGTTAATACCCGCTCTTTCATAAAAAAGTAATAATAATAGTAAAAAAAATTCCAATAATTTAATTATATTTAACTTACATATACTGTTAATATCTAAAAATAAGTTTTGAAGGTTAATTTTTTTATACTAGTATTTTGAAATGTTAGAAAATGTATGGATGGAAGTAATTAAATTTAAAAGTTGAACAAAACATTAAATTGGCGGAAAATAAATGAAATATAAATTAAATTGTAAAAGATCCTAATTATAATTGTTAAAAAATGTAAAATGAATATTAATTAAAAACATAATCATATGACAGTAAGTAAGAAAAGAGAATGCTACTAACTAATGTTTAAGAGCTGGGAAGAAGAAATAGAATCAATTCCAGATTTAATTTATCTAGGAAACGTAGGAAAAACTCTACATGTACCTTTACTTATTAAAATTATTCAGCTCTTATCAAATTATTCATTAAAACAAAATTAAACTTTAATTAGAAAACCAACGACCATCGCAGCAAGCAAGATTTTGTTCATGTTTCTCTACAATAGATCAGAAACCAGGTAATTAATAAGATTATTGAAAAAGCAATAGAATTTCAAATACAGGAATACATAGGAATAATTAATTGTTATAAAGTTGTTAATTCCATAAAATATCAATTCTTATACAGAGCATTAAGCTCCTAGAACGCGCCTTTCATGTGACCACAGCCACATAAAAATGATACATTCATCGAGTTAGACCAGAATAGTAATGGGCCATGTCGGTTCATATTTTAAAATAGAAAAAGGAATAAAACGAGAAGATCCTTAATGATTTGCTTGCTGAAATGCTTGCTTCCTGGCTAAAAGAAGGGAATCTTCTTTAAAAGAATACAGAGATGTGTACTTATCGTAATCGTCATTCTGAATTTAAAGACTCTTTATGGCTTAGTGTTTTATAATGACATTTCTTCTCTAATGGAGACACTTTGTAATGAACATAACCTAACAGAGTGGCGCTTGTTCATTGATTTCTCTGAAGTTTGTTTAAAAGCTGTGCTTCTGCATAACGGCAATAAATCTCCATCAGTACCTGTGGCTCACTCTACTAGTATTATAGAAACAAATAAAAACTTTAAATTTATATTGGAAAAGTTTCAATGTGCAGTGTATAAATGGAATACTTATGATGATTTGAAGGTAATTGCACTTATTTTTGGTCTGTAGCTTGGTTACAAAGTAATATTGTTTTTTGTGTGAACGGGATAGTAAAAACAGAAAAAACCATTTCATGGAAAAGAATGACCTAAACGCGATTCACTCATTCCTGAACGGAAAAATTTGAAAAATGACCGATTATGTAATCCTAAAAATGTGTATATACCTCCGTTTCATGTCAAACTAGAATTAATGAAGAACTTCGTCAAGCCCAAGGACAATACTTCTGGATTCACGTACTTAAAACAGAAGTTTACTAAAATTAGTGATGCAAAAATTAAACAAGAAATATTTGTGGATCAGAAATACTATATTATTATCAGAAATACTATACTATAATAATATTTGTGGACAGAAATACTATAATTAATGCATGATGAAAAGTTTGAGGAATTCAATTGTGAAATTAGCTTGGAAAGTATTCAAAAATGCTCAGAGTTTTTTTGGAAAATCTAAAGGCTGAAGATTACTGTGATATTCTCAACGACCTTATAATATCTTATAAAAAACATGAGTTGTATTATGTTCTTAAAAGTACAATTCCTTCTCTTGCATCTAAATTTTTTCCCGGAAAATCTTGGCGCAGTGACCGATGAGCATGGGGAACACTTTCATCAGGATTTCAGCTATGGAAAAGAGGTATAAAGACAAATGGAATTCTAATATGATGGCCGATTATTGTTGGAACATCAAGAGGGATGCTCGACAGGCGAAATATAGCACAAAATGATAATTTCTTACTTTCTAGGTGAGTCAAATGTTTGAATATTGTGTGGTTAAGAATCCAGAAATTATTAAAAATTTTTAAATTATAAAAATTAATTTTAAAATTATAAAATTATCAATACCTGTCTCTCAAAAACCTTGCTTGATAGGGAAAAATGGATATCATATTTGGATTCAGGAAAAAAAATACTATCAGGATAACAAATATTTTTTCTTCCTGAGACAAAAAAAAATTTTTTTTTTATTTCCCAGTGTTATTAGACAACTGTGTAATACCTTGCCTCTCCAAATATTCAAAAACTTGGACTTCGTCACAGAAGTGCTTAAAAGTTATGAAAGTTACCCAGTGTTCAATAAAAAGCATACTCGATATGAAAAGGATAAATAGAGAATTGTGAAAAGATATGGTACCACACTGGAGTAACATATGTGATTGAAGTAATCAAGGAATTAAAATGGAAATGAACTGGCCACTTGGAAATGTTGAAGGTTAGGAGCTGAACGAAGCAAATTAAGTTTTAGAAACCTTTTTATGGGAAAAGGAGAAGTGGAATAGAAAGAAGAAGCTGTGAGAAGATGATTTGAAACAGGCTGCAGGAATAAATTTATAGACTGGCATTACACAGAAAACCATGGAATATTTGGGGAGAAGCAAATGGTCAATAATGGACCTGTTTTAAATGTGAAAGAAAGAAATGTGAAATGTGGTAGGAAGATGGCTGGAGGACAGAGGACTAAGCCTTACCCCGCAGAAATCTGCCATGGTGGCGATGGTGGGCCGTTGAAGGATTGGGGATTTAACGACAAATGTACAGGGCACAAGGGTGAGTATGTCAGGACACGTGAAATTCCTTGGAATGTGGCTGGAGAAGTCTGGCCTCTTCAAACACCATTCGAGGAGGCCGTGACTAAAACCGGCCGCACCCTTGATGCCTGACTAAACTAATGACCAATGTTAAAGGATCCTCGGCAAGCAAGAGAGGCTTGTCCTCTCAGAGGCTACGTCGATACGCTCTACGCAGAACCGGTATGGGCGGGGGCACTCGAGAGGGCAAGAAACGAGAGACTACTGTCTTCGTTACAACGATGGGCAGCAATAAAAATGGCCTCTGCGTCTCATACGGTATCTTGCGATGCGATACAGGTCATCGTCGGGATCACTCCGATTCGATTACGGGCCATACAACTGAAGAAATTGTATGAGGATATGCCGAGTAGAGACGCTAAAGAGAGTGGCAGATCAGGTGGGATGCTAACAACAAAGAACCCTGGACGAAGAGGCTTATCCCCACGGTCCGAGAATGGGCCAGGAGGGGATTTGGGGAGGTGGGATTATTCCTGACCCAATTCCTCTCTGGACATGGAAATTATGCGGCAAACCTACATATATTTGGAAGAAAAGAGTCCCCGGAGTGTGATTACTGTAGTGAGGATGACATACCGGAGCACACAACCTACAAATGAGTCCGGTGAGAGCACACCAGGAGGTAAACGGGGTTGACCCTGAAAACACCATAGAATACATGCACCGGGGCAGGAGACAATGAGGCAAGGTAAGCAACCTGGTCTCAAGGATCATGAAGTCCAAGGAAGAAGAGGGCAGACTGAGGGAGGAGAATAACCAGCGACGGTAAAGGAGAGCAGAATGGCCAGCCAGGCGACACGACAGGGAGCAACTACTGTGTTTTTATTGTTCTACTGTGTGTATTGTTTCTCTTTGGATTATGTTTTTATTTAGATGTATGTTTCCATTGTCCTTCATATTTTCTGATGTTCTGTTTCTGATGTATATGTATTCTTCTATTACCTTGTATTCTGTATAGTGTAAAAAAAAAAAAAAAACTAAAAACAAAAAAGAGATGTGTACCAGGGGGCGAATCGTGACAACGTGTAGGACCAGGGAGGCAGCCCAATTGCTGAAGATATCTTGGTCCGAAGCACACGCAAGAGTGCCCTGGGTCAGAGTACTTCCGAGGACGCATGGGGGCCCCTCGAGGGTTCAGAGGGTCACACACGGGGGAGAGGGGCCGGGTGTGTGCAACGCGCATCGGACTCTCGGTAGGGATAGGTGTTAGGGATGGGATGGGTGGCTCCTCTGAGAGGGGGCATTTCGGTTCTCCACAAGTGGAGGGTTAGGTGCCTTGAAGAATCAGGGGAGACCCCAATGGGGGGGTTCTTAAGGGACCCCATGGCAGGGAGGTGGCACGGTAATCTGCTGCCATACATATATATATATATATGAGCATTTATGTAAGTGTGTATATATATATATATATATATATATATATATTTATATAAAGCTGTTATGGTATAAGAGTAACTTTATGGTATAAGGGAAACTTTTTAGATTTATTTTACACTATTAATAGAGTCGTGTTTAAAAATCTCCAGCAAAGATTTCCCCGAGTCGAGATAGTAGCTATAGATTTTATATGGGTTATTCTATCCTTTTACTCGACACTTTTTGATGGTGAAGGTAGAGATGAGAAGTTTAAAAAAAATATTTCTGTACTACTTTTAGTTTTAAAAATTTCCGATTACCTGTTGAAATTTTTGCCAAAAATTCGAGTTAATGAAGTGGATTAAACACATAGTCAATAATCACGTGGCAATTTTCAGCCCCCATATTTATTCGTTGTGACGGCTGACACTGCATATATTCCGCTAATATAACTTATTCTGGAAAATCACTAACCTTAAACGGAAAACTTGAACGGCACTGACCTTTTTGAACTGTTAACACGGAATACGGAACTTTCCGATACAGCTAAATAATTAGTTTTGGGTATAGTTGCAGAGGTATCCGCAAACTGGGTGACAATAAATGGTCTAAAAGTTTCGTACGATCATTATTATACTTTAATGGAAAGTAAGGGATCAATAACACTTCCTTGGGTAACGCCCTAGGAAGGAAAAATATCATTGATCTGTATTATGAAGTAAATGAACGTTTCTTTAAGTTAACTCGGCGTTTTGATGGATAAATTAACTTAATTTCTTTATTATTAATATTGTGCATCAGCTTATTCTCCGAGGTGTATAACAACACTTTCTTATCAAATATACTGATAAAAATTCTCTTATCAAAAATTTTTCAAACTATTGATTACAAGGCGCAAATTTGTAGAATAACATATGTTTTATATATAACATTGTTTGTTAATACTGTTCTTATCTCTTTACTGACCTGTAATTTCAACTGGCAAAAGACACGTAGACAGAATTTCCTGCCATGATATTAACTATTGACATTCTATTCAAATCTGTAGAAATATTATTTTATCAAATTCTACTGAAAATCGTCACTGCAGAACCATAATGGACATGGTTTTATATATCTTAAAATAGAGAATATCTTAAGCAACATGATTCGCCTAGCGAGAAATCTTAGCAACTACTAGAGATAAGTAATGGGATTCCTTAATATTCTGAAAAATTTTCCTTTATTTTAAAAATGTAATAAAATATAAAGTTTTTTCTTAACTTTGGAATATTTAAGTAAATTCTTAATTTAAAAAAAAAAAATTTTTTACTTTACAATAACAGTATAAATGTAAAGAACCAGTTACAAAAAAAAAAAAATCGCAAAAAAACACAACCTATAAGGTAATTACAATTATTTTTCAATTTTCCAGTTTTGTTATTAATAAACTACATTTAAAAAACTGTCTATCTCTCTTATTTTTAAAGTTTATTACCGTTTAAATACTTACTAAATTAATAAGCTATATTAGTTAATATATATTTTTTTTATTGTTATACTTTTATTGCAAGATATTAATGTAAATTTTTAAATGAATTACTAAACATATTTTCTTTATGTAAGGGTTTGAAATAATATGAAATAAAAATTCTAATTTTAGGTGAAAGAAAGAACACGTTATATTACATCTGGAAGGACAATAGTATCTAACCCTAAACCTTACATCTGTTCAGAGATACTGGTAGGCTATCACTCGAGGGCAATATAGCGGTTGAAGCCCTTTTAGAGGTAAGAGGTAAGCGGGATACATAAAGAGGAACAACCCCTTGAAGCAATCTGAAATGATGTGCCGCGTCAACGTCATCAGGAAGATGTGGTACATCATAGGAAAGGCATGATTGGTGTAAGGCAGAAGGGTGGGAAGTTTTGGTTATAGAAGAGGAAGGGTATTTGGCACAATAAGCTGTCGTCAACAGATGATGTTCAGTACCATGATGTACTGTGCCCAAACACAACCCTCTTTCCTCTTAACAATTCTACCGATAGCATCTCATTTTATTTTCATTTCTCTACCTTCAAAAATCGAATATATACTCTGAGAGAAGAAAAAAGGAGAAAGATATGCTTTCATTAAAAAAAAAAACTTTTATTCATTGAAATATAATTTTAATTTATCTTTGCAACATCTGAACTTCGCTCGCTCTTTTTTTCGTCATTTAACTGTAGTTTTTTATTTGCAGAAAAAAAGAAGAACTGACGGTATTAAAAATTTATTGTTAAGGTAATATCTATATGACTGCTCGTGCGATTCTTTGTACATCCTCAGCAAACTGATTGTGATTTATTTATAAACTTTATTATTTGAATCAGGTCAGTACATAATTATACAAGTGATTGTAGGGTAAATTAGATATTTTACGTTAACAATAACTAAAGAAACTACTCCAGCATGTGCCTTGAATGATTAAGGAAAACTATGATAGGCAGTACTACTACTATTATTATTATTATTATTGAAAATGCTGTTCACCCAGTTAGCAATGGTAGGTCTAACTAAAAATCACACTCAAACGGTTTTCTCTGCATTTGAAGTGAAGTAGTTAAAATGTATCCAATAAATCCTTTTTGAACTGTTAACATAGAATTTTCTAATTTAGCTAAATAATTAATTATTTAGGATATAGGTACAGAGATATCCGCAAACTGGGTGACAACTAATTGTCTAAAAGTTTAGTAATACCATTAATATACTGTAATGGAAAGTAAGGGATCTATAACATTTCCTTGGGTTACGCCCTGAGAAGAAAAAATCTCATTGATCTTTATTTTTTTTTTTTTAAGTTATTAAATTCTGAATCCTGAAAAAATTAAAAAAATTCTCAGTTAATGATTATATAAAAATAACACTTCTAATTTCACAAATCAGGTTATTATAATAAATTTACGGATGAAGTATTATTTTTCTTCTTTTGGTCATTAATTTGCCTTTTATATTCCTACCGTTTCCCTAAATAACAGAGAAAAGATTATGAAAAAAAATGGTAATTTAAAAAAAATTTTTATCATAACTTTTGTAATAACATAAATGTTTTGTTTTTATTTTTTTAAACAAGACAGCTTTTTACTAGATTCTATTTTAGAACTAATGTTATACGAAGCACCCATCCCCAAAAATAGTCATTGCTACAAAACTGTAATATTTTACTTTAGAAAAAAAATAAGAATAAAATAAAGGATAAAAAAACAGAAAATACATAAAATTAAAAACTACAAAAATAATCCAATAGATAAGAATTACATTACTTTATATTTCGTAATCTCTATGTCACACAAAAGACACTGAAACGATTACAAAAAAGGATTCTTGTTCAATGATTTCATTTTTAAAATTTTTTTATTTGAATAAATTTTTAATAAACTGCAACATTCATATTCCATCAGAAAAACAACACATAATAGTTATATTCAAATTAAAAATAACGTAATAATGATCCAAACAGATAAAATAAATTAAGTATGAAATGTAACGTTAAAAATGATATCATCGATGACAAAAATTAAAAGAATTAGGATAAAATTGTAACGTATGAATAAATAAATAATTTAATTAATTTTATATTTTTTGTTATATAAACATCCAGGTATACTAGTGACCAGGTTTGTTGACTAGGTTGCGCTAAAGAGATTAAAATGCGTTTATTGCTGCCTACACAAAGAGAATAAAATCGCGTTAATTCGAGTTAATTGCTTAGCGGGGACTGAGAGAATACGCTGAATCGTATTACCTTCATCAGACTATTATACATACCCTATTGCTCTCTCATTTTTTTGTATTTCATTCTCTCTCACATACTCTCTTTCTCTTAAAAAAAAAAATGCTATCGTATAACTTGTATAAATTATCTCTTTCTACCTTATTCTCTCTACTTTTACTGTCATTCTCTTTCCACTATCTACGTATAATTGGCTTTCGATGTCTCCTCTTTCTCCTGTTTAAAAGTACGAGTCCAATCCCCAATGATTTCCCAGGATGACCTACCTACGTGTTCTAGGTATATTTGAAATATTTTTATGCATGAAATTTTATCTGATAAAAATATTTTCATATAATTTCAATGAAAGTTTGTTTTCGTCATGGATTATTCGTTATTCTTATCTATAATTGTTTTTTCTTTTTTTAATTTTAAATTTGTTAGTTAATATCTTATGCAGACTGTTATTGTTATACATCATTCTTTTAAAAAAAATTGTACAATGTATTAAACTATTTTATTTTAATCTGGATTCTTATTATATTTTTCCAATTCAGTGATGTTTTTAAAATTTGGAGGCGATAGTAATTCCCAGAGCTTTCTTATTAAGTTAAAAAAAAAAATACTTTAGATAAGAAAAAAAATTTTTTAATAATAAAGAAATATAACTCTACCAAAATCCCATTTTTCTATGGTAGATTTTAGTTTATGAAATCAACTCTTAAAATATTTTTAAAGAGTTTATAATAGAAAATCCACTGTATTTAATCATTAATATGCTGCTCTCATCCTGACTAACAAATACGGATTTTTAAAAAACTTGTGAAATTAGGAAAAATTGTCGATAAGTTAATGAATAGATGAAATTAAGTTATATATGTGTTTTCTCTGAAGGTAAATTATCATTTTTTTTTATCATACACACTATTTCCTTACCTCTGATCATCTGTCTTAGTCTTCAAAAAAAAAAGGAAATTGGACAAAAAAACAAAGATGTATGCTATAGTTAAACAATTAGATTTCGTAACTGTATTATATTGATCCAATTAATTATTATTGTTAATAGTAATAATAATAAAAAGCCTTCATAAAACACGAACCATACAAAACAAATTTACATAAAAATAATATATTCCGTATAATACTTATGGCATATGAACAGTTTGATTTGTTGATCTTTATATTAAAAAAATAATAATTTTAATACAAACCAAAACAATTAATTAATCCAAAAAATATATATATATATATTAAATTATATACCGGGTGATCATTTGAAGAGTTACCATGTATATTACACAACAGTAAACAGCTAGTTGAGTAATATAGACAACAGTCCCATCGTATTTCTGATTGCAGGCCATACTGAGGGAGGAATCTTTTTACAATTATTTTCAAAGGGGTGGAATCCACCGTCTCCGCTGCACCTACCCCAACTCAAAAATATTAAATGGCAATGGTATCATTTAATTATATTACTTGGCAACCCGAAAAAGATAATGAATCTTGGTGAAAAGAAAATTAAAATGTTCCCTCAGTAGGTGCGAAAAATCATTTGCGGTAGTACTTATTTTAAATTTCAGTCCAACAAAATAACTATAAGATTACGTGATATTACTTCTTAAGCCATTTGAAACAATGTAAAAAGTGATGAAATAAAGTATAAACAAATGAAATAAAATTGTTACTGACCCAAAGCATTAGATCTGAAATCGACCGTTCTTTTTAAAAATTTGGGTTTTATGTTTCTTCATCATTGAAAAGACGTACCAGTAAACATGAGTTAAACATACGAAAAACTAGTAATAAGGTTAAAACCTTTTACTAAGGTTAATAGATGTTATTATGAGGGGTGAAGTTGATCACCTGATAGTGGTCACCCCTATGTAATCTAAACGATAAACAAGAGGTCCGCCTTAAAACATGCCGACTAAATTAGGATGGCTCCATATCTCGACCAAATCAGCGCTTCTCAGAGCTTTGACAATAGCCTCCGCATAATTTATTGGAATAAATAAAGCCTGAATGGCAGAAAAGTTTTACAATCCAAACGAAACGTCAATTCATACAAATAAATTCAAACCTTTTTGGACTTCCAATCTTACTGATCTCAAGAAAACACGAGACAAAAGCCCTCAATAATGCGGAAAGAACCAAGGCCAGTGAAGAGACCAGGCGAAACTACAGAAAGAAATGACAAGCGCCAAGCGTTCTGCTTTTAGGAGCTTCTTATCCACACTAGAATATAAAGAAATGGAATAAAAGTGCATAGATACATATCATGTCTAAACAATGATAATATTCGTAAAATACAACAATCATTACAATGTGACATGAAATCCCACATGATCTCAGAGATGTTGCTAATGCTTTATGTAAGCAATTACACCAATATTAGCCATGCAAAAGGAGACAAATTTGTAGCAAAAACATTTCTGAAGCATTCACTGAGTTTATGCCAATTTAAACCATGGAACTTTTAGAAGCTAATTTTACCATCCAGAAATTGGGCAATGCTTTGTCTCTAACAAAGCAGCGGGATCTGACGGAATATTTCCAAAACTATTAATCCACCTCGGAGAAAAAGCTAAGTAAACCCTACTCGGCAATAAAAACTTGACATGACAGGGACATATTCTGCAGTAATGACGAAGGACAGAAATTATCCCCATATTAACAAATGGTAAAGACGCCAGTCTAGCTAAAAGCTACAGGCCTATATA
>JAAAKQ030472256.1:0-23420 GCA_010016005.3 Zanna intricata | reverse complement strand
TGAGAGAGACTCCGGACTGCCCTTTTTGTGGCTTGGTAGATACTCCGGAACATGTTCTTTTTAATTGTCAGAGATGGAAGATAGGAGGAATAGGAATGCCATTCATCGTTTGACTACTGAAAATCTAGGAGCATACATATTATCTTCACCAGGAGCACGGAAAGAAATAGAGACTCTAATCGTCGAACTTATAAGAGAAAAGGAAGAACAGGACAGACTGCAGTGTTTCTAATTGTGTCTTTGGGGGGGGAGGGGGAGACAGCCCCTCTCAAGAGGTACGTCATGCCTAGGTGTGGCGTATTGATGAGCGACAGGGGACTTCCATGATGTTCTCTCTCTGGGGATGCGATCGAGATTTGAGTACAGGATGAGCTAAGGGTCAAAGCCCCATTATAAGATATAACGGTGGAGACTAAATTAAATTAATCCTAAAGACAGAACATTTATTATAATAATGAACAAAAGAAGTAGAAGAGACGTAACAAATAAATTTAAAAAAAAAAAGAAAAGAGAAGGCCCATGAACCAAAAAGAAATAGAATTTATCCCTATGATTACATTAGATGTTTTAAATAAAGTTGAAAAACCTATCTAAAAAATCCTGTTTCCCGTTGTGGTGTTTCGCCACAAGTTGTCCCTATCTGAGTTGAGCCATACTTGACTGGAGGACGAAATCAGATTGGGATAAAAAAAAAAAAAAAAAGGAAAAAAAAAGATCTTTCGCACAGAAGATATTTATAGTGAATAGGGTTTGTGCGCGAATAGGACAGAGAAACAATCTCCCCGGAAATGCTAACGCATGTTATAAGGGCGAGATGAACCGAATGGGGACACGACTAGGAACATTATGAGATCGGTCTACTGATGGAACGACCAGCTAGCAGTGCTTCAGCAGGATGTGCAGGTGAAAAGGCGGGGCGGCAAAACAAGCGGCAAGACGGAATGTAAGCGAAGGAAAGGTAGAAAGGAAGATGTAGGCAATGAAGAGGGTGATTGCTGTGCGCCTCGTGGAAGAAATTGGCCAACATGGTGGCCTTTCCTATGCTCAGTTTGGTTTTGTTAGGGGCAAATCAACCATCGATACACTTCATAAAGTGGTCAGCTAAGTTCAATATGTGAGAGTGGCAGATGGAGAACTAGACGAATCCCAGTACTGGTCCTCCTGGATGTCAAAATGGCGTTTGGCATTAGACCCTGGGACAAAATCATAGAGGCCTTACAGAGGCTGAATGTGAGTGCCGCCAGATTGGTGCATACCTGCAAGATAGATGGACAACGGTTGATGCCTTAGAGGAACAGTTTGGACGGCAGATCATTGGTTGGGTTCCGCATGGGTTCATCTTGGGCCCTCTCATGTGGAATGTCGTTTTCGATGGAGTTTTGCGGTTGGTACTGCCAGTCAACACTCAGTTCTTTCGTATACAGACGACCTGGTGCTAATGGTAGGTGGCTATTCTGAGGACAAGATCGAAAATCTTGGTAACACTGCAGAAGATAACGTAATGGATGTTTTCTGTTGGTCTGGAACTGGCACCGTAAAATCTAGGATGGCTGTTATGGCAGGAAGACGACGCATTGGCCGAATCGACTAGAGACTGCAGAACACTGACACTGAGCGCGTTGACACTGTCATCTATCTGGGAGTCACGCTAGACAAGGGTTTACGATACACCGTCCATGTATTCAACATCTTTGACAAAGTGGAGTGCATGGTGGACGCGATATAGGATTAAATATGGTGTTACTAATCTTGAGCCGGAGACTTTGATCGGCTACATGTGTCACAGAGAAACTGGGATAGCATCAAGTCGCTGGTACAGGAGATATTAACGGCAAAGGACCTAGCTGATAGGGCAAGACGAGCCTGAGGGACGACAGTTAATCATTAGGGTGGACAGCTCTCTGTAGAACCGAAATTTGTTTCCCGCGTGTGGAGATAGGGTGAAGTGATTAGACATGGGAACTCCATGTCAGGGGCCGAGGGTATTCGTGCTGCCACGGACACGTAGGAGCCAGGGTGAGGGACAGCCACCTGCTGAGTCACCATGCGTTCTCGCCATGAGGATGGATGGCAATGATGACACACGGGAACTCCCGTCCCTCTAGGCTTGTGATTGCAGAATGAGAACGGGTGCCGTTCTGTTCCTGTTTCTTACAGGTGAGGTGAGATGCTAAGTAGGCAGCAGTGGTGTGCAAGATGAAGAAGTGAGTCCGGGTTTGAATTCAACCAGACTGTTATACTTAATTTAATATATTAATTTAATTAATATGCGAAGTTGGAACGCATTAATTTATCACTTCAACAAAAACGAAATAAAAGGAACAACATCAATTGAGAATTAAATTGTTATTAGTCCCATAAAAAGTTTTAAGCAAAATATTTTTATGTAAAACACACCCTAAAAGTAAGAAAAAAAGTAAAAAAATTGTTAAATTTTATAAGTTTTAAGAAAACCCATTACTCCATATACAGGGAGTCTCTACTTAAAATTTTTGAAGAATTTAAAATAGATCTCAGGACGATATCCCAGGTACCGTGAGGCGTATCTAAAACAGATGAATCAAAGTTTAGGTGAGAGGGGTTCAGAGTCAAAACGTAACGTTTTTAATAAAACAGTGAAGTCGTAAGTTACAGGAATACAAGATTATTACTTTGAATTCAAAAAATTATTTAATTATTTCTCTAAATGGGGTGCGACTGAATAATACGTTTTTTTATTTTCGTTCCGACCATTAAGGATCGCGATTGCATATTTTTGACTTCTTTTTCTTTTCCCAAAAGGTTTTCATTCTTTTGCTCCGTTGTCGCCATTTCTCTGTACATCGATTCAGGTTTATACTCTTTGTCTTTTTTTTTGTTTTTTATTTAACCTTCGGAACCCCCGTTAAATTATATCATCAAAGGTCGAAATGAATGAATTGTAGCGTGTGTGAAAAATGCCATGCCTGACCGGGATTCAAACCCAGGACCTCCGGATGAAAGGCCGAGACGCCTACCACTCAGCCACGGAGACCATCTGAGACCTCTTTTTCACTGGATACATAAATTCCAAAACACTTTTCTACCTTTATTTCTGTCAAAGATTCTTAAAAGAATTTCATACTTTTAGATCAATTTCTTTTACTTTACACCGGTGGGTGTTTACATCTTTCTTTTCTTTCTTTTTCTGTACTGCCTCCGGTACTACCGTAAGGTATTACTTCAGAGAAGGAATGAGGACGATGTGTATGAATGTGAATGAAGTGTACCCTCTTTCAATCTTAGGTCGACCACTCCTGAGAAGTGTGGCTAAGTGAAACACAACCACCAACGAACACGGTTATCTACGATCTAGTTTTTTCATTAAAAAATTTGAAGACCAATTATTCTTACAAATTCGCTTAGGTTTATAATTTTTATATTAGTTTCGCATCATATTTTAGCCTCTTATTTATGAAATGTAATCGAACTAAATACACACAAGCGAAGAGTAATGATTGAATGAAAAAGGAAAATCTCAATAACCACGTGCGCTGAGTGCAGTGTTTATAATTGTAGCATCAAGCAGTACCTGTCCTGAGAAGGGCCAATGGAATTTTCTTTTCCATACTCGGATCCGACTTCGGATATTTTGATTGTTCACATAAGGAATCCTTATGGGAATCCACAAAAAAAGAAGGACGTTTCTGATTTAAGACCAATATTCTATCAGCAGCAAAATCCTGCTGAAAAAGCGTTTGAAAGGAAGTTTCATTCCCTCCAAAAAAATTAGGAAAACAAAGAATCGATTCATCAGGGTATTGGCCCCCCTTCCCAACTCTGATTTCGCTGTTTCAGGTACGCCTAATCGGAGATCTACTACTGACAATGGTTTCTCACATCTGCCAGGCGATTCCCTCAAACACCATCCCAACGCACGTGCGGATGAAACCAAACGTGACAACTACGCTCCGGCGATAGCCACCCCAAAACCCTCGAACGTGAAAGATATCCACACTGCTAGTTCCACTATTCATTCCTCTTAGTTTACCCAGAAGGAGAGCGAACTACGGAGAAGAGTTCAGCAGCCAACAGCCACAAGAAGAGGTTTCCATCCCTGAGGGGGCACGGTTGAAGGTACGGTAGTTGTTGAAACAACTACCTGGTTTTCCAATAAGAAAGAAAAAAAAACTCAAACACTTAAAATTCCGACAACAGAGAAATTAATAGAGTTAAGGAATTTTAATATTTGATAAATATGCAACACCGAATATAACTAAAAAAAAAGGACAAAGAATAGAGTAAAAAAAATAGAAACTGGCCGACATCTCACAAAAGAAATCCCGGTCATATAACTAGAAAACGAGGCACTATAAAACCATAGTCCTACCAGAATCACTATATAGAGCACAATGTCTACAGTTTATCACAATAAAAAATAGCAAATGTAGAAAAAAAATATAAGAAAACTTCTCGAACAAAAATATGAATACGCAATTTACGCACTGAAAAGTGATAAACGAAATTTAAATAATGTGTTTAAAAAAGTAATGACAGGTGTAAACACCCCCCGGTTTAAAATAATAACTACCTTTATTTAGACTGAACAACTAGGGGCACTAGCCGAAGTAGATATTTCATGAAATTTAATTTTAGAATAATTGATTGAAATATAATTATATCTTTACTTATTGTTGTATAACCATGGAAACCAAAAAAAAAGTATTACATATATAAATATAATTTAAACAGTAAATTGATAGTAAACAATCATAATCGGTGTTTTTTTCTTTAAAATTCGAGTAATATTTATTAATTTAAATATGAGGTTATTTAAAATTATCGCATTTCACGTTCTTGGATACAAAGCCCCGGCGGAAAAAATAATTTATAATGACCAGATAATCACGAAAGAAGGTAAAGAATATCTCGTAGGTGCATACGCGATTGTATCAATCAATCCAATCTTTCAGCGAATATTTAACTTTTTTAAAAAAAAAGGAAAAAAGTCAAATAATTAACACAAAAAAAAAATAAAAAATGAAAAAAATAAAAAAAAAACACAAAAATTAACATTATTAAAATCAAGTTAAATAATCAAATAATTAAAAAGTCCAGTCAAGCACTCAGGCAAATCAGTCGGAACCAACACCGGAAATCGGAATCAAGCATTCAATTACAAGCAGTCAGTCCAGAATCCAGTCCAAGCTTGTCCAGTCCTATCTAGAAGCGGTCCAGTCAAACATTCAAGCAGTACGGCGAGTTCAGTCAAAATGCATTCTTCAATAAATCCAGGCCATTCAGTAGAATGAGAACTCTCCCTGATGGAACAATAACAGTCCAGGCATGTCCAGTCCAGTTCCAATCACTCAAACTAAAAGCTGTCCAGTCAAGCGTTCCAGCCGTCCAGTCCCAGTCAATGTGATCCAGTTCAAGCCAACCCTATCATTCTTGAATCCAGTCCATTTAGTATACACCAATTCAAGTAAGCCCATTATTTGAGTCAATTCCAGTCCAGGAAAACCCAGTTCAGTCCAGATCCAATCAGTCACCCTAAAAGCCGTCCAGTCAATCCTTCTAGCCTTCCAGTTTATTCCAGTTCAGGTCAGGCGAGTCCAGTCAATTTGATCCAGTTCAAACCAAACCTATCATTCTTGAATCCAGTCCATTCAGCCCACACCAATTCAGGTTAGCCCATTCTTTGAGAGAATTCCAGTCCAGGAAATCCCAGTTCAGTCCAGATCCAAACAGTAACCCTAAAAACGTCCAGTCAATCGTTCTAGCAATACAGTCCAGTCCATTCCAGTTCAGTTCAGGCAGGTAAACCCAGTCCAGTTCAGTTCCAAAAACTCAACTAAAAGCGGTCCAATAATGCTTTCGAATGATAAAGTCCATTCCAGTTCATTTCAGGCGAGTCCGGTCAATGTTAATTCAGTTCAAACCATACCATCTAGTCCATCTTGTCCAAACCAATTCAGGTGAGACCAGTTCAGTTCCAATGAGTCGTTTCCGGTCCTGTAAAGCCCAGTCCAGTGCGGTTCCAACCATTTTTTGAATGTCAGCTGCCGGCGTCGCTATTTATTTTAGTGCAAAAGACATTACGCATGTCATGAGTTCTCATTGTAAACATTTAAATGGACAAAAAAAATTTGATGGTAGCCGTTTATATTTTAATATGAAATACTGTTCAAGGAATTACAATGTTTTTACATACAAGTTTGCCAATATACACAGAAGAAGGAACAATATTATTAAATGATATTTTTCATGATATACCTACAATTTTTGAGCGGGGACTTCAAAACAAATTTTGCTTAAAAATCATCACAGCCACTCATAGATTTTTTAAAAGGAAAATTAACAATAGATGCGGTATTTAAAAGATTTTTGATAGATTTAACTCAAGAGTATTTACATCATATTTTAGTTATCATAAACGAATTGTTACATTTTTAAAAGAATCTGATAATAGAAATAGTACAAATCATTTAATATATATATATACATTAATATATATATTACAGAAATTTAAGAAGATAATAATAATAAATCAGACAAATAATATAATCGTTACAGAAATAGAATAATAATTCATATAGAATAAAATAATTCATTATTACAATGTAAATTTTTTCTAACATTCGTTTAATAAAGAAAAACAATTTATTTTTCTTGTCAATTTATTTAATTAACCATTAGATCATATTTTAAATGGATTTTTAAATTTCAAGTAATATTTATTTTCCAGTCCAAACACGAGTTGGGTTTGAGCCAATTCCTTTTTTTTTTTAAAAAGTTAAATATTCGCTTAAAGATTGGATTGATTGCGACTACGGCATACGCACCTGCATATGCACTGGTTGCAGTCGAAACCAATTCTGAAAATTGTAATCGGATTCATAAAATTAAAAAAAAAAAAAAATCTGCTTAATCTAATCGAAAAAAATTAAATTTTAATCCTTATATAACTATGGCCACTAACCGAAGTAGGTAATTTATGAAATTTATTTTTAAAGTAATTGAATAAAATAAAATTATATCTAAACTTGTTGTTGTGTAACCTGGGAAAAAAGCAAAAAACTAATAGATATATAAATATAATATAAACAAGAAAGAGTGAGCGAAAAACAAGCAGGTATTTTTTTTATCTAAATTTCTAGTATTTTTTTTTTCCCGTCCATCCGCCGGATTGACTTGATTGCAGAATGACTGCTTTGGTTTGACTGAACTCACCAGAACAGACCTGAAATGGACGTTAGCTGGACTCTCTCGTTTCCACGAATTTATAGGTCGTGGTGCTTTACATATTATTTTGCAAATATTGGATTTAATTCCACTACTGCAAAGCTTCCGATAATTACTGATTTACTTTCCTTTAACAAGATTTGAACTCCGTATATAATTTTTGTTTGATAAAATAATTCAGAAACTTTTGTTGAATAAACAAACTTAGTATTTTAAATAACTTCATACTTATTATTAGTATGATAATTTCATCAAAGAGGCTTCATAGAAAAAAACGTAACGTTTTTAATGAAACAGTGAAGGCGTAAGTTACAGGAATACAAGATTATTACTTTGAATTCAAAAAATTATTTAATTATTTCTCTAAACGGGGTGCGACTGAATAATACGATTTTTTATTTTCGTTCCGACCATTACGGATCGCCATTGCATATTTTTTACTTCTTTTTCTTTTCCCAAAAGGTTTTCATTCTTTTGCTCCGTTGTCGCCTATTCTCTGTCCATCGATTCAGGTTTATACTCTTTGTCTTTTTTTTTGTTTTTTGTTTAACCTTCGGAACCCCCGTTAAATTATATCATCAAAGGTCGAAATGAACGTGTGTGAAAAATGCCATGCCTGACCGGGATTCAAACCCAGAACCTCCGAATGAAAGGCCGAGACGCCTACCACTCAGCCACGGTGAGACCTCTTTTTCACTGGATACATAAATTCCAAAACACTTTTCTACTTTTATTTCCGTCAAAGATTCTTAAAAGAATTTCATGCTTTTAGGTCGTCCACTTCTGAGAAGTGTGGTTAAGTGATACACAACCACCAACGAACACGGATCTACGATCTAGTTTTTTCATTAAAAAAACCAATTATTCTTACACATTCGCTTAGGTTTATCATTTTTATTTGAGTCTCGCATCATACTGTCCTGAGAAGGGCCCATGGATTTTTCATTTCCATACTCGGATCCGACTTCGGATATTTTGATTGATCACATAAGGAATCCTTATGGGAATCCACAAAAAAAAAGGACGTTTCTGATTTAAGACCAATATTCTATCAGCAGCAAAATCCTGCTGAAAATGCGTTTGAAAGGAGGTTTCATTCCCTCAAAAAAATTTTGGGAAACAAAGAATCGATTTATCTGGGTATTGGTCCCCCCGTCCAAACTCTGATTTGGCTGTTTCAGGTACGCCTAATCGGGGATCTACTACTGACAATGGTTTCTCACCTCCGCCAGGCGATTCCCTCAAACACCATCCAAACGCACTTGCGGATGAAACCAAACTTGACAACTACGCTGCGGCGATAGCCACCCCAAAACCCTCGAACGTGGAAGATATCCACACTGCTGGTTCCACCTTACCCAGAAGGAGAGCGAACTACGGAGAAGAGTTCAGCAGCCAACAGCTACAAGAAGAGGTTTCCATCCCTGTGGGGGCACGGTTTAAGGTACGGACGCCGGTACTGTAACTTGCTTACTGCCAGTTTTAAGGAAAGGCTGCCGAATGAAGAAAAGAAGGCGAATGAAGAAAAAGAAGAAGAATGAAGAAGACGTCGAAGAAGAAGAAAAGAGGAATCACGTCACCGAAGGTTCCAGCAGACGGAGCCCAGCAAAGAACCTGCAGTCAGGGCAGCTAAACTGAAGAAGATGACAACCTTCTCCTCAACCCATTTGTCCTACTGACTGAGACTGAGTTATGCTTAATTTAATTAATATGCGAAGTTGGAACGCATTAATTTATCCGTTCAACAAAAAAGAAATAAAAGGAACAACATCAATTGAGATTTTCATTGTTATTAGTCCCATGAAAAGTTTTATGCAAAATATTTTTATGTAAAACAAACCCGAAAAGAAAAAAAATCTGTGACTATGAAGGTGGATTTAGACTTAGATGAAGTTGTACAGACAAATTCTTTTATCTAAACTAGGATTTAGAAATATCAGATTGATATAAAAAAATTGTTAAATATTATAAGTTTTATGAAAACCCATTACTCCATCCACAGGGAGTCTATACTTAAAATTTTTGAAGAATTTAAAATAGATCTCAGGACGATATCCCAGGTACCGTGAGGCGTATCTGAAACAGATGAATCAAAGTTTAGGTTGGGGGGTTTCGACATCCTTCTGAAACGATTGTTAGTATCCCTAAATTTTTTGGAGTGGGACGACAAACCACATTTCATCCGGTTTTTCAGCCGGTTTTTGCAACCGATTGACTAATATTCTTAAATCAGAAACGTAACTATTAGCATTACATTCAGTTCGATTACACTTCATAAATACATAACATCGGGCCTTCTCAAAAAATATTACAATTTTCCCAAGAGATATATATGCGTGGCTAAAATAAAAATTAAAAACCTAAGCGAATGCGTAAGAATAATTGGTCTTCAAATTTCATTTGAAACAACTATCTGGTTTTCCAATAACAAAGAAAAAAGAACTCAAACACTTAAATATCCGACAACAGAGAAATTAATAGAGTTAAGGAATTTTAATATTTGAGAAATATGCAACACCGATAAAAATGGGACAAAGAAAAGTGTAAAAAAAATAGAAACTGCCCGACATCTCACAAAAGAAATACCTGTCATATAACTCGAAAACGAGGCACTATAAAACCATAGTCCTACCAGAATCACTATATAGAGCACAATGTCTACAGTTTAACACAATAAAAAATAGCAAAAGTAGAAAAACAAATGTAAGAAAACTTCTCGAACAAAAATATGAATACGCAATTTACGCACTGAAAAGTGATAAACGAAATTTAAATAATGTGTTTAAAAAAGTAATGACAGGTGTAAACACCCCCCGGTTTGAACAACTAGGGGCACTAGCCGAAGTAAATATTTTATGAAAAGTAATTTTAGAATAATTGATTAAAATATAATTATATCTTTACTTATTGTTGTACAACCATGGAAACAAACAAAAAAGTATTACATATATAAATATAATTTAAACAGTAAATTGATAGTAATAAAAAATAATTGGTGTTTTTTTCTTTAAAATTCAAGTAATATTTTTTAATTTAAATATGAGATTATTTAGAATTATCGCTTTTCACGTTCTTGGATACAAAACACCGACGAAAAAAATAATTTATAATGACCAGATAATCACTAAAGAAGGTAAAGAATATCTCGTAGGTGCATACGCGACAACTTTTTAAAAAAAAAAAGGAAAAAAATCAAATAATTAACACTGAAAAAGATAAAAAATGAAAAAAAATCAAAAAATTAACAGGTTAGCCCATTCTTTGAGTCAATTCCAGTCCAGGAAATCCCAGTTCAGTCTAGATCCAGAACCAATGAGTCACCCTAAAATCAGTCCAGTCAATCGTTATAGCAGTCCAGTCCAGTCCATTCCAGTTAAGTTCAGGCAGGTAAACCCAGTACATTTTAGTTCCAAAAACTCAACTAAAAGCGGTCGAATAATGCTTTCCAGTCCATTCCAGTTCATTTCAGGCGAGTCCGGTCAATGTGAATCCAGTTCAAACCATACCATCTAGTCCATCTTGTCCAAACCAAATCAGGTGAGCCCAGTCCAGTTCCAATGAGTCGATTCCGGTCCTGTAAAGCGCAGTCCAGTGCGGTTCCAATCAGTCAACCTAAAATCAATGTATGTAGCAGAATGTATGCAGTTTCTTTTTTGAATGTCAGCTGCCGGAGTTGCTATTTATTTTAGTGCAAAAGACATTACGCATGTCATGAGTTCTCATTGTAAACATTTAAATGGACAAAAAAAATTTGATGGTAGCCGTTTATATTTTAATATGAAATACTGTTCAAGGAATTACAATGTTTTTACATACAAGTTTGCCAATATACACAGAAGAGGGATAAATATTGTAGGCATGATATACCTACAATTTTTGTGCGGGGACTTCAAAACAAATTTTGCTTAAAAATCATCACAGCCACTCATAGATTTTTTAAAAGGAAAATTAAACTTGAAATGTCTAATGATAAAAATAAAAGTGCAACACGATATGGCATAACAATAGATGCAGTATTTAAAAGATTTTTTGATAGATTCAACTCAAGAGTATTTACATCATATTTTAGTTATCATAAACGAATTGTTTCATTTTTAAAAGAATCTGATAATAGAAATAATACAAATCATTTAATATATTACAGAAATTTAAGAAGATAATAATAAATCAGACAGATAATATAATCGTTACAGAAATAGAACAATAATTCATATAGAATAAAATAATTCATTATTAAAATGTAAATTTTTTCTAACATTCGTTTAATAAAGAAAAACAATTTATTTTTATTATCAATTTATTTAACTAACCATTAGATCATATTTTAAATGAATTTCTAAGCAGTCTATTAAATACTTTTAATCACATACATCAGAATCAGCAATAGAATCAAATATAATTATTAACCAATGATCGTTACTCATTGTTTTAAGTTTTCACTTCTGTTGGTCAGTCCCCCGACGGGTTTTAATCTATTACTTTTTTTTAATTACGCGTTAATAATATGTAAGTGTAAGTCAGTTTTTGGAATACATTAGTGATCACTTCAGTACTGTATGGCTATTTTAACTTCGTAATTTAACATACAGAGTACCGAACTTGAATACTGATTTTTATTACATGGAAATTATGAACGAAATGTTTTTATATAAAATTACATTTATTAAATATTTTCCATATTTGTTTAATTAATTCATTCATTACTAATTATATAGCAAATAGTTTTGAATTCCTAATCAATCGTGCAAGACCATTCAGCCTTCTCACAACTGACATTGTAGTGTTTACTACAACAGTTATTTTTATCATTGTAGTGTGTTGATCAGATCTTTAAGAATGTAATTTAATTTGAAATTTCAGTTGTGTACAACAGTTTCGTAAATTTATTAACCATAAATACATAGTACAAAATGTATTTCTTATGGGAAAAAAACCAATAAGAAAATCCGTAAAAACGAAGTATATCGTATCCAAAACCGCAAAAAATTGACATAAATAATCACCACTATCTCACCACCAAGTTCAGTCACAGAGATCCAAAAAAAAAACAACACACTATATACGGTCCAAATCACATTTAAAGCTTTCCACTACAGAAGAAAAATCACATTATATAATGAATCCGTTATCCGAAAGCCATATTTTTTACACAAGTATCAATCAATATATAATTCAAAAGATTTGTCCTCCTATACTACATTAGAACTCCTGTAAAAACTTTACACTTTTTCTATGAAGCTTCTTCGATGTAATTGACTCATACTGAAAAAAAGAGACCATATTGTAGTAGGGACATTTTCAAAATGTTAGTGTACTTATGTCAAAATTAAAATTATTTCCCAAAAACTTATTCTGTCACAAATATATAAAAAAAAAAATGTAATGTAATAGTTTATATTTTTAATACAACTCTTAATGGTAAATGTGGTATTTTAACATCCTTTATTTAGACTGAACAACTAGGTTTATGAAATATAATTTTAGAATAATTGATTAAAATATAATTATATCTTTACTTATTATTACATATATGAATATAATTTAAACAGTAACTTGAAGTGAAGAAAAAAAAGCAGTGTCTTTTTCTCTAAACTTCAAGTAATGTTTTAAAATTTAAATATGAGATTTTTTAACATTATCAGTTTTCACGTTGGTGGATACAAGGCGCCGCCAAAAAAAATAATTTACAATGACCAGATAATCACTAAAGAAGGTAAAGAAGAATATCTCGTAGGTGCATATGCAGTAGTGGCAATCAAACCAATCTTTAAGCGAATTTTTAACTTTTTTAGAAAAAAAGTCAGTTCCTCTGATTTACCTTCTTTTAACTTCGTAATAATTTTCTTTGGTAGAGACTTGAATCCACTAATATATACGCTAAAGGCTGTAAATAATTTCATATTTAAATTTAAAAACAATACTAGAAATTTATAGAAAAAAATAATACCTGTTTTTTTTTCACTCAAGATTTACTGTATATATATTATTATGTATCTATTATATTTTGTTTGTTTCCATGGTTATACAACAATAAGTAAAGATATAATATTATTTTAATCAATTAGTTTAAAATTAAATTTCATAAAATAGCTACTTCGCTTAGTGCCTTTAGTTATTAGCTCTTACTAGCTTAGTTATTAGCTTTTTACTAGATTCAATTTGACTGGACTAACCTGTACTGAACTGCAATGAATGAACTGGACTGTTTGAACGATTGACTGGACCGCTTTTAGGTTGACCTCTTAACCTAAAAGCGATCTGGACTGAACTGGACATGCCTATACTGAAATTGTTTCAATCGTGAAAGGTCAATTCCAAATTTATTTTTAAAATAATTGAATAACATAAAATTATATCCCAAGCAGGTATTCTTTTCTCAAAATTTCAAGTAATATTTATTTTCCAGTCCAAACACGAGTTGGGTTTGAGCCAATTCCTTTTTTTTAAAAAAGTTAAATATTCGCTTAAAGATTGGATTGATTGCGAGTACGGCATACGCACCTGCATATGCACTGGTTGCAGTCGAAATCAATTCTGAAAATCGGAATCGGATACTTAACATTAAAAAAAAAAAAAAAATCTACGTAATCTAATCGAAAAAAATTAAAATTTTAATCCTTATATTTTTAATAACTATTAATGATAAATCCGTTATTTTTTTCTTATCCTAAATAATAAAAAAAAAAAACAATAATTAACGTTATTAAAATCAATTTAAATAATCAAATAATTAAAAAGTCCAGTCAAGCACTCAGGCGAATCTGTCGGAACCAACACCGGAAATCGGAATCAAGCATTCAAATTCAAGCAGTCAGTCCAGAATCCAGTCCAGGCTTGTCCAGTCCAACCTAGAAGCGGTCCAGTCAAACATTCAAGCAGTACGGCGAGTTCATTCAAAATGCATTCTTCAATAAATCCAGGCCATTCAGTAGAATGAGAGCTCTCCCTGATGGAACAATACCAGTCCAGGCATGTCCAGTCCATTCCAGTCCATCCATTACAATCCAGTCCAGTTCCAATCACTCAAACTAAAAGCTGTCCAGTCAGTTCAGGTCAGGCGAGTCCATTCAATGTGATGCAGTACAAGCCAATCCATTCCAGTTCTGGTCAGGCGAGTCCAGTCAATGTGATCCAGTTCACTCAAACTAAAAGCTGTCCACAGAAATTTAAGAAGATAATAATAAATCAGACAGATAATATAATCGTTACAGAAATAGAACAATAATTCATATAGAATAAAATAATTCATTATTAAAATGTAAATTTTTTCTAACATTCGTTTAATAAAGAAAAACAATTTATTTTTATTATCAATTTATTTAACTAACCATTAGATCATATTTTAAATGAATTTCTAAGCAGTCTATTAAATACTTTTAATCACATACATCAGAATCAGCAATAGAATCAAATATAATTATTAACCAATGATCGTTACTCATTGTTTTAAGTTTTCACTTCTGTTGGTCAGTCCCCCGACGGGTTTTAATCTATTACTTTTTTTTAATTTCGCGTTAATAATATGTAAGTTTAAGTCAGTTTTTGGAATACATTAGTTATCACTTAAGTACTGTATGGCAATTATAACTTCGTAATTAAACATACAGAGTACCGAACATGAATACTAATTTTTTTACATGGAAATTATGAACGAAATGTTTTTATATAAAATTACATTTATTAAATATTTTCAATATTTGTTTAATTAATTCATTCATTATTAATTATATAGCAAATAGTTTTGAATTCCTAATCAATCGTGCAAGACCATTCAGCCTTCTCACAACTGACATTGTAGTGTTTACTACAACAGTTATTTTTATCATTGTAGTGTGTTGATCAGATCTTTAAGAATGTAATTTAATTTGAAATTTCAGTTGTGTACAACAGTTTCGTAAATTTATTAACCATAAATACATAGTACAAAATGTATTTCTTATGGGAAAAAAACCAATAAGAAAATCCGTAAAAACAAAGTATATTGTATCCAAAACCGCAAAAAATTGACATAAATAATCACCACTATTTCACCACCAAGTTCAGTCACAGAGATCCAAAAAAAAACAACACTATATACGGTCCAATTCACATTTAAAGCTTTCCTTACAAACTAACACTACAGAAGAAAAATCACATTAAATAATGAATCCGTTATCCGAAAGCCATATTTTTTACACAAGTCGATGTAATTGACTCATACTGAAAAAAAGAGACCATATTGTAGTAGGGAGATTTTCAAAATGTTAGTGTACTTATGTCAAAATTAAAATTATTTCCCAAAAACTTCGCTCACGATTTACTGTATATATATTATTATGTATCTATTAGATTTTAATTGTTTCCATGGTTATATAAGTAAAGATATAATATTATTTTAATCAAGTAGTTTAAAATTAAATTTCATAAAATAGCTACTTCGCTTAGTGCCCCCCAGTTATTAGCTCTTACTGATTCAATTTGACTGGACTCGCCTGTACTGAACTGCAGTGAATGTACTGGACTGTTTGAACGATTGACTGGACCGCTTTTAGGTTGAACTCTTAACCTAAAAGCGATCTGGACTGAACTGGACATGCCTGAACTGAAATTGTTTCAATAGTGAAGGGTCAATTCCAGTTCCACTAATGCATAAACGCCAACGATTTTTTTCTTATCCTTTATTTAAAGCTAATAACTAGGGGCACTAACCAAAGTAGCTAATTTATGAAATTTATTTTTAAAATAATTGAATAACATAAAATTTATCCCAAGCAGGTATTTTTTTCTCAAAATTTCAAGTAATATTTATTTTCCAGTCCAAACACGAGCTGGGTTTGAGCCAATTCCTTTTTTTTTAAAAAAGTTAAATATTCGCTTAAAGATTGGATTGATTATGACTACGGCATACGCACCTGCATATGCACTGGTGTCAGTCGAAACCAATTCTGAAAATCGGAATCGGATTCTTAAAATTAAAAAAAAAAAAAAAAAATCTACGTAATCTAATCGAAAAAAATTAAAATTTTAATCCTTATATTTTTAATAACTATTAATGATAAATCCGTTATTTTTTTCATATCCTTTTTTTAGAGCAAATAACTATGGCCACTAACCGAAGTAGATAATTTATTAAATTTATTTTTAAAGTAATTGAATAAAATAAAATTATATCTAAACTTGTTGTTGTTCAACCAGGGAAAAAAGGAAAAAACTAATAGATATATAAATATATTATAAACAAGAATGTGTGTGCGAAAAACAAGCAGGTATTTTTTTTATCTAAATTTCTAGTATTTTTTTTTTCCCGTCTATCAGCTGGATTGACTTGATTACAGAATGATTGGTTTGGTTTGACTAAACTCACCAGAACAGACCTGAAATGGACGTTAGCTGGACTCTCTGGTTTCTACGAATGTATAGGTCGTGGTGCTTTACAAATTATTTTGCAAATATTGGATTTAATTCCACTACTGCAAAGCTTCCGATAATTACTAATTTACTTTCCTTTAACAAGATTTGAACTCCGTATATAATTTTTGTTTTAATAAAATAATTCAGAAACTTTTGTTGAATAAACAAACTTAGTATTTTAAATAACTTCATACTTATTATTAGTATAATAATTTCATCAAAGAGGCTTCATAGACAAAAACGTAACGTTTTTAATGAAACAGTGAAGGCGTAAGTTACAGGAATACAAGATTATTACTTTGAATTCAAAAAATTATTTAATTATTTTTCTAAACGGGGTGCGACTGAATAATACGTTTTTTTATTTTCGTTCCTACCATTACGGATCGCGATTGCATATTTTTGACTTCTTTTTCTTTTCACAAAAGACTTCTTTTGTTTGTTTTTTGTTTAACCTTCGGAACCCCCGTTGAATTATATCATCAAAGGTCGAAATGAATGAATTGTAGCGTGTGTGAAAAAAATGCCATGCCTGACCGGGATTGAAACCCAGGACCTCCGGATGAAAGGCCGAGACGCTACCACTCAGCCACGGAGACCAGCTGAAACCTCTTTTTCACTGGATACATAAATTCCAAAACACTTTTCTACCTTTATTTCTGTCAAAGATTCTTAAAAGAATTTCATGCTTTTAGATCAATTTCTTTTACTTTACACCAGTGGATGTTTACATCTTTCTTTTCTTTCTTTTTCTGTATTGCCTCCGGTACTACCGTAAGGTATTACTTCAGAGAATGAATGAGGATGATGTGTATGAATGTGAATGAAGTGTAGCCTCTTTCAATCTTAGGTCGACCACTCCTGAGAAGTGTGGTTAAGTGAAACACAACCACCAACGAACACATTTTATAGTGCCTCGTTTTCGAGTTATATGACAGGAATTTCTTTTGTAAGATGACGGACAGTTTCTATTTTTTTTACACTGTTCTTTGTCTCATTTTTTTCAGTTATATTCGGTGTTACATATTTCTCAAATATTTAAATTCCTTAACTCTATTAATTTCTTTGTTGTCAGAATTTTAATTGTTTAGTTCTTTTTTCTTTGTTATTGGAAAACCAGGTATTTGTTTTTCAAATGAAATTTGAAGCCCAATTATTCTCACACATTCGCTTTGGTTTTTAATTTTTATTTTACGCAGGCATATATATCTCGTGTGAAAATTGTAATATTTTCTGAGAAGGCCCGATGTTATGTATTTATGAAATGTAATCAAACGAAATGTAATGCGAATCCGCAATAGAAAGTACGTTTCTAATTTAAGAACATTAGTCTCTCGGTATCAAAAACCTGCTGAAAAAGCGGATGAAATGAGGTTTGTGGTCCACTCCAAAAAATTTAGGAAACTAACGGTCGTTTCAGCAGGGTTTCGGTACCCCCCCCCCAACGTAACTCTGATTTGTCTGTTTTAGGTACGCCTCATCGGGGATTTACAACTGACAATGGTTCTCACCGCTGCCAGGCGATTCCCCCAAAACCCCTCTTAAAGCTTATGTGGATGAAACTATAACTAATAATTACGCTTCGGTTTAGCCAACCAGAAACCTGCTAACGTGAAAAATTGCCACATTATAAGATTCACTCTTCCTCTTACCAAAAGATAACCAAGTCACGACGAGGTTCCAGCAGACAGAACTCAGCAGAGATCCTTCAGGAAGGGTAGCTAAACTGAAGAAGATGCCAACTTTCTCCTCACACAATATGTCCTAATACCATTATTCCTACCTGCAGCCTCCATTCTCCTGTCAATTTACTTCAGCCAGCACATGCTAATCCCTCCGGAAAGGGGAGAAACATTGCTTCCCCAAAATACTAGGGCCCCGAAAGGCTGTTCCTGACAGCCCGAAAAGACTTTGAAGTCCTGACCACCGAAAGGACTTCAGTGGACGGACTGAAGGGGAATTACGCAGGGAGCACCGGGCTGTTGTACGCCCAGAATCCCGAATGCAGCAACATTATTTGTACAAACGCCCAAAGGAACGAAACCCAAACATCAAATCCGTCCATTTACTAAAACTATACTCTAAAACCACCAATTAAAAACAATGACCCACCCGATATATGAGAGACACAGTAGCAAGGGACATCAGTCCAGGCTTGGAAAATTGTTGGGAGGAAATGCAAAATTCCCACCACTATTGCGTTCGGTTCCCTAATGTATTTATGAACTGAAGACCACTAAATTTTCTAGGGCGCAATTAAGGAGGATCGGGTCAGAGAGTCAATTTCCTTGCCTTACATCGGTTTTAATTTCTAACGGTTAGTTCTCCTAAGAGTTTCACTTATGACTATGTGTTTGTTATTGTTTCTTTTGTAATGTTTATCGTCTTGGGATCTTTTTAAATTCTTCAAGAATTTTATGTTGAGATTCCCTATGGATGGAATCATAGGTTTTCATAAAACTTATAAAAAATTTAACTAATTTTTTGTTTTCAATATTTTGATATTCTAAATCCTGGTTTAGATATAAGAGTTGCCCTGTACAACTTCACCTAAGTCTAAATCCACCTTGATAGTCTCCGATTTTTTTTTCTTTTCGGTTGTATTTTCCACAAAAATAATTTGGAAAAAACTTTTTATGAGACTGATAACATAAATTCTCAATTGATGATGTTCCTTTTATTTATTTTTTTGTGGAAGGGATAAATTAAAGCGTCCCAACCTCCTCCTCAAAGAAGCTACCAATCTCGACCTACTAACCTGGCCTAAAAGGGCAGCATGGGCAATTTCTTCTACCTTGCAGCCATGCTGTTCAAAGTTTGTCCTAAATCATTTTTAATTTTTGCTAGAATTACTATATAGTCAGCAAATCGTAGCATCTTTATCTTTTCACCTTGCACCGTTACTCCGGTGCTAAATTGTTCTAATTGTTCTTTAACTTCATTAACAGCTAGTTCTATGTAAAGATTAAAAAGTAACGGGGATAAAGAACATCCTTGTCGGACTCCCTTTTTCATTACAGCTCCTTTTGTATATTTTTCAATTATTACTGTCGCAATTTGGTTCCTGTAAATATTAGATATTATTCTTCTATAATTAGCAATAATTCTGTTGATATCCTGTCTATCCGAGGAGCCTTTCCGCCATTCAGATCTTTTAACGCTCTATTAAATTCAGATTTCAGTATTGTATCTCCTTTTTCATTCTCTTCGACTTCCTCTTTTTTTTCGATTACACTAATTTTTAATTTATTTCCTCCATATAACTCTTCAATATATTCCACCCATCTATCGACCTTTTCTTTCGTATAAATCGGTATGCCATCTTTATTTAACATATTATTGGCTTTTAATTTATGTACCACAAAATTCTCCTTTACTTTCCGGTATGCTCCATCTATTTTACCAATGATCATTTCTCTTTCTACTTCTGAAAACTTTTCTTTAATCCACTCTTCTTTCGCTAATTTGCACTTCCTGTTTGTGGTATTTCTTAGCTGTCGATAGTTCCATTTACCTTCTTCATCACTAGCATTCTTGTACTTCCTACTTTCATCCATCAGCTGAAATATATCCTCGGATATCCAAGGTTTTCTACCAGTTCTCTTTGTTCCTCCAAAGTTTTCTTCTGCTGATTTAAGAATTTCTTTTTTAATATTCTCCCATTCTTGTTCTACATTTTCTTCCCTATCATTTTTACTCAGACCTCTTGCGATGTCTTCCTCCAAATTCTTTTTTACCTCCTCTTTCTCAATCTTCTCTAAATTCCAACTATACATCTGACACCTTTTCTTCAAGTTTTTAAACCCCAATGTACATTCCATTATTACTAAATTATGGTCGCTATCAATGTCTGCTCCAGGATATGCTTTGCAATCGAAAAGTTGATTTCTAAATCTTTGTTTAACCATGATGTAATCTATCTAATATATAGGAGTATCGCCAGGTGTATATTCTTCTATTATGATTTTTAAAATAGGTGTTGGCAACTACTAAATTATATTTCGTGCAAACTCAATAAGTCGGTCGCCTTTTTCATTCCTGTTGCCCACCCCGTATACACCCACAATATTTCCATCCTTGCCTTTTCCGATGCTTGCATTCCAATCACCAACTATTATTAAGTTTCGTCCCCTTTTAGGTATTTAATTGTTTCATCAATTTCTTCGTATACACACTCCACCTCATCATCATCATGGGCACTTGTATGCATATAGACGTTAACTATTGTTGTCGACTTGGGTTTTGATTTTATGATATCTTTGTAAAAATAATGATTGAATTAATTAAATGAATATTAAAAATTGTTAATCTATATCATTAAAAAAAAATAGCTCTATTAATTTAGATATCAAAAGATATGTTTATAATTTTCTTAATGGTTAATTAAATAAATTGATATTAAAAATTTAATTTATTTTCTTTATAAAGTAAATGATAGAAAAAATATACATTTTAATAATGAATTAGATACTGCACCTATTATTGTTCCCTATCATTTTGTACTTATATTTTTATCATTACACATTTCAAGTTTAATTTTTAAATTTAAAAATCTATAAGTTGCTGTGACGATTTTTCAGCAAAATTTATGTTGAAGTCAAAATTGCTCAAAATTGTACTTATTTCATTAAAATAGTATATTCGAAAACACTATTCTATCTTCTTTCTATTCGTCTTTACAGAGATCCTTAGAAATATTTAATGCTTTTAGATCTATTTCTATTACTTTAAGCCGGTGGGTGTGTACCTCCGTCTTTATCTATTTACACACATTTTTAAAATTACTTTATCACTTTTCAGTGCGTAAATTGCGTTTTCATATTTTGTTTGGCTAACTTTTCTTACATTTTTTTTCTAATTTTGCTATTTTTTATTCTGATAAACTATAGACATTGTGCCCCATATAGTATGTCTAGTAGGATTACGGTTTTACAGTGCCTCAATTTCGAGTTATATAACAGGAATATTTTTTGTGATATGTACAGTTTCTATTTTTCATAATCTACCATTGTCCCATTTTTTTCGATTATATTCGGTGTTATATGTACTCTTAAACATTAAAATTTTGTAAACTCTATTTATTTCTCTGTGGTAGGAAATTTTAAGGATGGAGTTTTTTTTTCTTTGTTATTGGAAAACCAAATAGTTGTTTCATATGAAATTTGAAGAGCAATTATTCTTACACATTAGCTTAGGTTTTTAATTTGTATTTTAGCCTAGCATCGTATTTTAGACTCTAGTGAAAATCGTAATCCCTACAATTTTCAGAGCCTGGACTGATATCCCTTGCTGCTGTGTCATCAAGTATCGGGTGTGTCATCATTATGACTGGCGGTTTTAGAAAAAAGTTTTGGTTTATGCACTGATTTGGTATTTGCGTTTCGTTCCTTTCGGCGTTTGTACAAATACTGGATAGAAAAATCGGTAGTAGGACAAATGGGTTGAGGAGAAGGTTGTCATCTTCTTCAGTTTAGCTGCCCTGCCTGCAGGTTCTTTGCTGGGCTCCGTCTGCTGGAACCTTCGGTGACGTGATTCTTCATTTCTTCTTCTTCGTCGTCTTCTTCATTCTTCATTCTTCTTCTTCTTCTTCATTCGCCTTCTTTTCTTCATTCGGCAGCCTTTCCTTAAAACTGGCAGTAAGCTAGTTACAGTAACGGCGTCCGTACCTTCAACCGTGCCACCTCAGGGATGGAAACCTCTTCTTGTGGCTGTTGGCTGCTGAACTCTTCTCCGTAGTTCGCTCTCCTTCTGGGTAAGGTAATAGGAATAGTGGAACTAACAGTGTGGATATCATTCACGTTCGAGGGTTTGGGGGTGGCTATCTCCGGAGCATAGTTGTCACTTTTGGTTTCATCAGCACGTGCGTTGGGATGGTGTTTGAGGGAATCGCCTGGCAGAGGTGAGAAATCACTGTCAGTAGTAGATCCCCGATGAGGCGTACCTGAAACAGCCAAATCAGAGTTGGGAAGGGAGGACCTGATGAATCGATTGTTTGTTTTCCTAAATTTTTTGCAGGGAATGAAACATCCTTTCAAATTCTTTTTCAGCAGAATTTGCTGCTGATAGAATAATGGTCTTAAATCTTGTGGATTCCCATAAGGATTCCTTATGTGAACAATCAAAATATCCGAAGTCGGATCCGTGTATGGAAAAGAAAAATCCATGGGCCCTTCTCAGGACAGGTACTGCTTGATGCTACAATTATAAACACTGCACACAGCGCACGTGGTTATTGAGATTTTCCTTTTTCATTCTATCATTACTGTTCGCTAGTGTCGATTACATTTCATAAATAAGAGGCTAAAGTATGTTGCGAGACGAAAATAAAAATTATAAACCTAAGCGAATGTGTAAGAATAATTGGTCTACAAATTTTTTAATGAAAAAACAAGATCGTAGATAACCGTGTTCGTTGGTGGTTGTGTTTCACTTAACCACACTTCTCAGGAGTGGTCGACCTAAGATTGAAAGAGGCTACACTTCATTCACATTCATACACATCATCCTCATTCATTCTCTGAAGTAATACCTTACGGTAGTACCGGAGGCCATACAGAAAAAGAAAGATGTAAACACCCACCGGTGTAAAGTAAAAGAAATTGATCTAAAAGCATGAAATTCTTTTAAGAATCATAGACAGAAATAAAGGTAGAAAAGTGTTTTGGAATTTATATATAAAGCGAAAAAGACGTCTCAGCTGGTCTCCGTGGCTGAGTGGTAGCGTCTCGGCCTTTTATCCGGAGGTCCTGAGTTTGAATCCCGGTCAGGCATGGCATTTTTCACACACGCTACAATTCATTCATTTCGACCTTTGATGATATAATTTA
>JAAAKQ030472245.1:4545-17556 GCA_010016005.3 Zanna intricata | reverse complement strand
TCGTTCAATTTAATCAATTGAAACGACAATATCATAATCATGTATAACTCTTTCTCTAAGAAGATATGCACGTAAATGAGGATGCATAAACTCAAGGGCGTTTTTTTCAATACCTACCGCATCTTAGCAACTTCAAAATGTTGCTAAAATATGTTGTCATCAGGAGCAAACCTATACGAAAAATTTCAGAGCGACTGGATAAGCGGAAGTGCTTCAAAATTCTACTGAAAGGTTCTGTACCATGAATCTCGCATACATAGTCCAAGAGCGAGTAAATATAAGAATGGTAAAAACAGACACAGTGACAATGGAGTGCAAGAATACTCGCAGATTATTGTCGGATACTAAAGAAGAGTGTTTCACATGTGAAACAGAAAGGAAAAGAATAGAACAACCACATTTTAGATAAAATGAAATACGCCCTGCATATATGTAGATTCTTATACTTTTTTCAAAGATTACCTACGTATCCCCAAAAAAAACCGAAAATTGTAATGAAGAAAATCTATTCTTATATTTTAATAAATGAGATGAGTGTGGGAGACGAAACGGAATGTTTGACTTTTTCTAATAAAGATGGTAGGCATAATTTCGTAGTACTAATAGTTCGATGAATTATTTCAATTTAATTATATATAGAAACAAAATGTGTTTGATTTTTTGGGCTCGAAAAGAATTATTAAATTTAAATTATAAGCAGGGAAAGATTGATAATGAATTGTACTGTTTGTTGTGTTCGAGTAGTTTACAAAGTTACGATTATGGATATAATAAATCGACGTCTTTATATGCGTAGAAAGTGGTCGAATAGTGTCTGACTACTGAAGTCAAAAGTAATGGATTGGTTACATGAGGAAAACTGTAAAAAATTGGCGGGATTCTTAACCTGAACTTTAAGTTATAGAAATAATTAGTTGTTGGATTTAATTAATAGGTGAATTAAATGAGTTGGTGTGGTTTTTGTGAGTTATCTGTTCGCATTATCTGTACTTGTGTGTGTGTGTGTGTTTTGGTTATTGCATTCTTTAGTTTTCATTATAGAACTTTTTATCTGCTCTGTTTGATAATTTAATAAGATCAGATTAGGTGTAACAACCTAAGAATAATTTCTTGATGAGATTTAGCATATTATAACTCATAGGTAGGAAAGTTTACGATTAGCTGAATTTTTTCCTTTTACCTTTGTCTTCACTGCATTATATTTTGAAATTTATATTTTATTTATGTTTCTATAAATTATTTATTTTTGTTATCTGTATACCGATCTGGCGGAGGAGCTTTTAGTTACAGTCTATAGGATGCTGATTTAAATATTAAAAATTCCATATTTTATTTCATTAAAAGCATTTCATTTTTTAAAAATTACGGTAACAAACAATTGATCCTAATAAAAAATAATTAAAAACATCAGATTTCAAGAATTGTACACTAACTTAAAACAGCTATAATTAGAATAAGGCTGATGTATTTATATATGTTGCTCTAATAATGTAATAGGCTATGAAATTAATATAATATGAGGCTGAATCTATAAATAGGTTTCACTAATAACTGTTTACTCGTTATCGAGTAAGATATTCGAGTATATATTGTTATTTTTAATAAGGAAAAGGAAATCGTGCAGATTCTATCGTTTTACATATTAGTTACCGGTACGATAACGTGTAAATTGATTATATCAAGTGTCATCGATTTTAAGTAATTCATCTCCTCGATAGCACTTACACTTCCTAGCAAAATCAGTGTGGTGTTTAATTAACCGAAAGAAGTACAGTGCCTTGACGAATTAAATATCTATTAATTAAATATCTTAAATAAAATAAACATGTAACTGTGGGAGGAATAAACGATCTCTGTAAATTTTGACGTAAGCAAGGTCAACTCTAAAAATAATTCACGGACGTGTACCAGATCAAAAATACGTCTCTTATGTACCATTACTGATCTTAACACACTACCCTAGTTAAAAGTGCATCATAAAAACTGAAAATAAATTATTATCCATAATAATATTAATCGTTAATTTTTCCCCGGATGAAAACTTACAAAAGATTATTGATAGTAGGAATAATAGCATTTAGCCGTATACTTAAAAGTAGCTTTATTATAAAGCTAAATCTTTTAAGCTTACGAAACTATTACAGTAAAACAAATCTATCTACTTTTTAGTTCTAAACTACAATATATTTATCTTTAACTTCATATAACATCCCACAAAAAAATAATCAACATATTTCCCGTTACAAGCACGCGGCATTTCTTGTACCGCCTGACTGTTCTGGCTCACGACACATATTTTTACCATCGTAAACAACATGACAATGTATTTTGTAAAAATAGAACATGGCACGTAAACATTTATTATCCCTGGTAGATAGCTTTTTATAATTATTTTATTTATTAGAACATCATTCTTGAATTTTCCTTTCTCTATTTTAAAATCCGATGACATAATTTAATTGTTTACAGTTAGCTTTAATCGAATAACAATAATTAATTCACTGAAATAAAAACGGCATCTTTCTTCATACCGTGTTATTCTTTTGAAATACTAAAAATAAATACTGAAGTTGTGATAACGGACAACGTAACAGTACTTAAGAAACAAAATTACGATTTTCCTCTATACGATTGCTGAGCATTTATTACAATTTTATTTTCAAATGTTAACAAACTATCACCTGAAAAGTATAAAATCCTGTTAACAGTAAAAGTAATACTGATAAGTGTAATACTGAATAATAATTAATATGTTTAACAATTTTTCTTATCACAATACTAAGGTAAAGTCATTATGAATCCATCTCGAGTTAAATTATATATCTGTAATATTTAAAAGAAAAAAAAAAAAAAAAAATTACAAACAAGAAAATAATGCAGCAATTTTCAGCGATTTTAAGACATTTTTTTTCTTAAAGCATAGTATTTTAAGATAAAATGAATATGCGTAACTAGGAATAACAAAAGAGTAGGCCCAAAATGACCACACTACACTATTTTTAAAACTACGAAATTAAAATTCACCCAAAACATTGCCTCATTTAACCATGTTTATATTTCAGTTAAAATCCATTTAATTAGTAATATTAGTATGTTTAACTGACCTTATAGCGGACTGACTTTCTCTAACCACTGGGGAGAATAATTTTCCGTACTATCTCAAGAGTGGATCGACTTTGTAAATCCAATCCTCATTCTTATCTCGTCAAGTAAGTAAACAATCTAAAAGTATAGTTTAGAATTTCTATAAAATACGAGAGCACTTCATATTACTCTAAGTCCCTCTTCTCTGAAAACATTAAACCAATAATTCAGTTTTAAAAGTGATTATGGATTCTACGGGCAACGATCCTTTCATGAATCGTTATTCAATTAATTTAATTAATTCTATAATTAAGTATTTCGATAAATATACGTACAATAAAAAATAACCGCATACACAGAAGTCAGAGCCAGAACCACAACCACAAGTCAGAAGGAGCCACAACCTACTCATTGGAAATTACAAAGATGATGAAATAACAACAGAAAAAAGTTACATATTTAACAATTTTTTTAAAAATAATTGCCCGGTACATCAGGAAATCTAGCTGTCCGGCTAGGATAAATTCAAGATTTGTTTTTAAATCTGAAATTTCATCGTCTATAAAATGTTCGCAAATATTTTTAAGTTATGTCCGCTATAAACTAGTGTGTCCGAAACTATGTCAGCGTAAATGTTAGATCAGTCAACATTACTTAAAATCGGTTAAGTTTTTTCTGTGTTGCTAAATCTACAAAATAAATCGAGGTAATACATTCAGTTTTGATGAAATGCAAAAAAATTTGGAAATCGCTACTGCGCCCGGTCATGTTTATATACATTTCTACGTATAAGATTTTTTCATCTGCTAAATCGAAAATTATAACCGTTTTCGACAAAATTTGATGGAAAGATGTGAATCTATTAGAAATAGTGCCCTATTGATTTTCAAACGATTCGATTAAGACGAACCGGAGTTAGAGCGAAAAAAACGGGGAGTTCGGTTATATTTTCAGCTTTTTCGTTCTTCTGGGCGCAGTTTTTTTATATTTCCTTTTATTTTCTTACGAATAAGAGAAAAGATTGATTTGATGCTAATCAACTGTTCTTACAAAGCCTTTGTAGCACTGGTAAAGCATACAAAACACTATTTTTTATACTTTCATAGGTAATATATAAATAAATGATAAGTATACTAAATTGAATATTTAATTATATATTATTATAAACACTTTTTTTGATTAAGTCTCGATATTCTAACCGAGAAACTTTACAATAAGTATTATATTTTTTAACGGATTTTGGAAGAATTTGTAGAAATCGCTTCTACGCCCGGTCACATTTAGTGGGTGTCCGGTAGAGGAAGGACTAACTTTTTTTCATGTTTTGGAATCTTCTGAACACGATTCTCAATATTTATATACATATGTTTGTATTTTCCGATGTTTATATACGTAATGTATGTATTCTACAATGTTTTTATGCATAATTGTATATATATATATAAATATTTTGCCTCCCCTCTACCGATTTTATAAAACTTGGTAGGATGATTTAGATCTATTGGAAATAGACCCTGCTGAATTTCAAGCGAATCAGTTCACAGGAACCGGATTTAGAAGCAAAAAACTGGTTTTCTGGGTACTTTTTCAAGGTTAAAAAAACTGGAAACACTTGAAACCTGGGAGAGACATCCAGGTACATAAATAGAAGCAAGAATTAGACTCCGACGGTACATCCAACATTATTTGAAAAAACTTAAGTTTTCTCTATTAACTATTCCTAAAATTGTGAAACAAAAACGTAAGAGAACAGTTTGCAGTACTTTGAATAGAGTTTAATCCGCAGAGACTAAAATAATGAAATTTTATGAAAATACATTTTGGAATTTCTCTTAAAATTCTCCTTAATTAGATTAAAATGGATGAATGAGCTTCGTAATTATATCATATTCTGGAAACATTTAAAAAGATCATTCTGAAAAGAAAAAACTTGTCACAAGATCTTTATGAAAAACAAAACTTTTTATATCAGATAATCATTAATATGATGTTTAAAAATTTCGAAAAGATCTCTGATTCATCAGAACGGATATGTAGAAAATATTAAATATATTCCAGTCTATTATTCCAGTCACAGACATAAAATAAACAATTCTGCTGCTATTATAATATTCGTGTCTGGCAGATAATAGAACGACTGTTTTTTTATTAAAAAAATAATAAGTTTGAATTAGTTTGCTAATCTTTTCACCACATAAAAAAATTAATGGACAATTAAAATCTGAGGTGCAAATTAAATTAGGTGATAAGGAAATATTAAAATATTATTTGGGTAAGTAAAATATTATTCAAATTTAAATTTAAAACATATATTAAAAGTATCGTACAAAAAACAGTAATTCCATTATCTGCAACCGATTATAATATCAGGAAAATAGTTCATTTTACAACAGTAAATGATACAGTAACAATTTTTTTTTAACCTTATACTTTTAATCTAAACTTCATCATATACGTAGTATGAGGAATACTTTCTGAAAGCTTTAGAGAAAAAAATAAAGAAGTAAATGGATAAATTAATTTTTATAAACATATTCTGCTGCTGAGATCATGTTTGTTAGGTAGTTTATACACACTCACACACACAAATATACATATATATAATAATAGCGATTATTTTTTGCACTTCAATATTGTAGTATTAATACAGCGATTATGTTAACATTCCACAATAAAACTAGATACATGTACACTTTTTGTGCTTTAATTCAGTGCTACTGCATTTAACTCAGATATCCCCTGTTTTATTGGAATAAATTCCTTGATTAAATTTTCTAGTTTTATATACGTATTTATTAGGATTACCTTTAATCTTATTATTGTACTTTATTCAGTTCTTAATTGAACTTTGAAATCATATGGCCACAGTGAAGGTAGAGTATTACACTTGATAACTATTTGTCACTCACAGCAATTTAATTCTACCATAAAATTTATGTTAATAATAAATTCAACAAAATTAGAGAGAAAAGGAAAAACCGTACATTTAAAAACACTGCAGCAAAATTAAAACTTTCTCGTTTTAATTTTATGTTTTTTCTGTTGGTTTCTCTAGATCTTTTACTGTTTTATCAGTAATAAATATTGAAAAAGCAAGACAAATTTGTAAATGATTAGCAGATTTGTGAATGAAAAATAAATTATTTTTTATTAAATTTTTTAATAATTATATTTTATATAAACAACGTCAGGTTTTAGAACACAAACGATCTTGTGGATAACAATAAGAATTGTTTCGTTATAATTTGCTGGAAAGGATCAAAGAGATCTTGCCCAAACCATTACAAAATACAAAGTAAAAGAAAGTAGAAAAATTACAATTAGCAATTAAATGAAAAATTTTAAATGATGTGTGAAATACTTTTTTTTAACAGCATTCTTTTGTATTTTATTTTTCTGGGGAACTTTCTTTTTCTTTCCTGTTTAGCCTCTGAAACACCGTAAGGTATTACTTCAGAGGATGAATGAGGATGATATATATGAAAGTAAATGAAGTGTACATAAACTATGAAGTGTATATTAGAACCCTCGACTTCAAAATCAGTTGACATGTGATGACGAGTTCACCACTAGACAAATCGAATGGGTTAGCTGTGGGAATTTAACTAGTTTTACCGGGTGGATGCCATTCCCGACGTTAACCTAATACAGAGAAATATTTTAAGTCAGAACAGAATGTAATAATGATTTTAAAGACTAATTAGTTGAGTATGTTTAAAGAAATAATAAAACCGACTGCAAGAAACGAGGGTGAAAGTAAAAAAACAATATAAAAAACTAAAACATTATTTTTTACTTAAATTGTCTTTTAACATTTTAAATCAGTTTTGTATTTTTCGAAACTTACTGTATTATTTTATCCTACTGATTTTAGTTCTTTCTAAAATAAAATGTTGATGAACCACATGAAAAAATCTTTCGTAAGAATGATAAAACAATTAACCTGAGCAAGAAATCTTCGTAAAAGTAAGAAAAAGAATGCAAACTGCACAGCAGTAACTGTAACACGGAAATAATCACTTTTTACTTAACAATTATTAGGAAAAGGTTAATTTTCTAGAATTTTTTGTGAAAATATTTTTAATAACAAAATATATGAGATTGAGCTCATTAATCAATTGAAAAATGACAAAAATGAAAAATATCTTTAACTTATGTAGGTAATCTATTTTTGTTAAAAAATAGTCCACTTAACTGGATATGGTGCAGAGGTGACATCGTAAGAATTTTTCTGGTGGTTCAGATTAAAACAAAGAAAAAATCATGCTTTCATTTACTGAATATAATAATGAAATACATTTAAAAAATACACACAGATTGATATAAAGATCTTCCATTAAAAACTGAAGTCGTTTAAAAAATACTTCAATACATATAAGAGTTTAAATTAAATGAAAATACAGAAAATCCTGGATACTTATGTTTAACTTTTAGTAAACTGATCGGAAGATCTTTTAGATTTAATGACGTACTAAAGAATAGGCAACAAAAGTACACTAAGTCTTTACTATTAAGCTTAATGTTATGCTGTGCAGTGCAAAAATAGTTCAGTTGTCAGTTGATAGAATATTATTTTCTAAATGAAAATTTAAAAATTAGTAACTAGTTTTCATTTGTAGATGGAATAGCATAAATTATTACGATAAAACCACATACTGATCGAATATAAACCCGTTGAAAGTTTATTTTCTGTTCTCATTCGAAGTATGCTGCTATTTTTTTTATTTTTTACTTTCTTGTGTATTAAAGAACACAATCAGTTAAGTGATTCATATAAATTTACCATAAAGTTATAAATTTTACGAGAGTTTGTCCCGAAATAAATAAATATATAAAATTATTTTTTCATTTACAGAATTAGGAAAAAACGTTCTTATCATGAGAGCAAAAAAGTTTACGTCAATAAGTGGGTTGGTTAATAACCTACCATTATCTTCCAACACTTGTCCCATTATCAACACAGTACAAAATAGTTAACAGTACTGCTAATAAAATCCACGACAGCCTCCATCATACTACTTATTATTATTCAATATCAATGATAGTATCCTACATAAAAAAAGGTTCGCTTGGGGAAAGTATGTTGTTCCTCAAATAATATTGTTAGTTTATTCCAAAGTAGCTTACAAAACGTAAATTTCCCAATATCAAAGCATTATTAATCATTCAGTTTCTGCTATTAAAAAGGATAATTACTTAAGGGTTCTGAGTTAGATTTCTGATAATGATAATTTTTTTTTGTGAGAGTAATTTACTAGTGATTCTATTAAATATATCTACATAAAAATATACTTCTCACAGTATGTAACCAGAAATAAAATCTCGCAAACCCAGTAAAGCAAGAAAAAATTAAATCTTTTAAGAAAAAATGTAGCAGATTTAAAGTTTTAAAAATTTATTTTAATAATTTTAAAACTACTTCATAATTAATTAAAATAAAATTGATACATGACAATTTCATTTATTGTAATAACAGAATGAACAACAGTAGATTAATCACAAGATAATACAAGTCTTAATTCATCCAACAGATTCATGGAAGAAAGGTATATTCACATATTAATACAAGTGAAAATATCTTTAATAATTCTCGTATATTATAAATCAGAAGTGTTACTGTTAGGTTTACAAATAATTGTCGGATTACCTTTCTGGAAAGATTTTTTTTTTTTAGAAAAGACATTTATGTTTTTCAGATGATAGAAAAATGACAACGAAGCTTAGTTTTAAATGGGGTAAAAGATAAAATAAAACTTTGTAAATCATAATGAAATTATATCAATCGAAAAATAACCCTTGCGTTCTAGGCTTTCGTTTCAAATTAAAGTTCTTATAAACTATTCTTGAAAACTAATTTTTAGAAGAAGAATTAAAAATATTATAATAAGAGAAATGACACAAAAATTGAGGAGACTATTAAAAGTATTAAAATAACTTCTACAAATGTAAAGATAAAATAAATACATTCTTACATTTCTCGGAGTTAAAAACGATGAAAATAATCTGACCTAACAGAAAATTATGAGTCAAAAAGTGAATAATCGATTTTAAACAATTTAACTTGTTCGAAAGAGTTGTACGAAAGAGAGGCAATATGTAATCCTAAAATATCTGAAACACAAAACGTAAATACATACATAAAACTAAGCAATCACTTTGAAATAGGTTTTATTAACGTTTAGTTAATGCAATAAAAAACTCTGTAATAAATACGAAATGTCATTTTGATCAGGTCGAAAAAATTTCAATCCACAGTACCGTTTAAGTGGTTAAAGTGATTTGAAAAAAAAAAAAAGAGAGAATTACCGTAACTAAAACAATTTATGCCAATAATTTTGTTAGTACTGCAACTGTTAAATCACTTGATTGGATATATTCTATCCAGCGAACCATCAAAATCGTCATTGAAGCAGGACAGGTCATTGCCCGATCAAACAGTGTCTTTATTTTGTCTTTAACATTTAAAAAGAAAAAGTAGCGATTTATTAATTTATCTGAACTTATAACTTAGGGTAATTAATAGTTAAAAATAGCCATTATTTTCTAAAAAAAATTTATTCTTCATAACAGAAATATTTTTTTTTTTTTAGTAATAAAAAAATTAACTATAGAAAATATCCTGAGAATCAAACCAAGTTTATTTTCAACATTTGATCCAACGAAAACTTCTCATTTCAATGTAAACAAGCGTCATTGATATTATCTAAACGTCTATTTCAATCTTCAACAGTGAATAAATCACTAATAAAAATATTGCACGATTAACAGCATGTTGCATCCAAATAACCTGACAGCAAATGAATGTACTAGATCAAACTAGTAAATACACTAATTAGCTAAACTTTCCGACTGTTAAATTATTAAGGCGTTCTTTGGTCTGCATCACAGTAAAATTAGTTTTTCGAATTTTATATCAAATTTAACTTTGAATCGGAAAAATAAATGTAACTTTCACCATACGACAGAAGAAACTAAATAAAATAGACGACTCATATTTAAGAAATGAAACATCTTATTTAATTTATTCGACTGCAGTTTTTAATTATCTCAAATCAGCCGATAATTAGAAGAAAAAAAACTTATATAAGTTTTTTAATTACTTACCTTTTATCTCCTCTAGTACAATTAATGACTACTTTAGATAAAATAATAAAATACAATTTAAGAAACAAAATACGTTTATAAAAGCGAAATATAAGTACTTGCCTCTTTATCAAAAAGTCTTACTACACATTCACTATCTCAACAAAAAAAAATAAATTACAGTATCTATTAAAGCATTAACATAAAAGAAAAGAATGAGAAAAAGTGATAGGCGATTTATAGAATTGTTATTAAGCTTTTCGCGCACTATCCACATCTGGTTAAAGTCGAGTTCTGTTGAAAAGCAATCATGATTAACTTTGCTTAGTTTTTCTTCACTATTTTGAATGCAAATTACAGTAATTAAATGGAATTATTAAGTTTGATAGAAAACAGTTCGGAAAATAAATTTGAAGTCTGTTCTCAACGTTTAAACTTTATGAAGTGCGTTGAAGAAGCGTTATTATCTTCAACTAATCAGCAAAGATGTAAGCGCGATTTGTACAAACGCGTTGTAGTACTTCCTTTTTTGAGGTGATCTAATTTAAAGCAGAGAGATACTGAGAAATTTAGAAATTAATGGTAGTAAACGCTCAGTTGTTTGTTTCATAATATTGCAATTAAATTCAATTCGAAGTCTAGTCTAGTCTAAGTGAATGCTTAATTAATGCAGTTAATTATCAGCTTCTGATAATTAACTGCATCACTTTGCCTATACTTATTTAAATGTATCATTTGAATACCACTTACATAAAATTTCTCTTCTTCAAAATTTTGAATTACTATAATCATTACAAACGCGCGCGCGCATGCATACGCACACCCGAACATACACGCAATTTTCACCTGCTGCAATACATATATAAATATGTATTCTAGCATTCACCCATTGAATGACGTCATAATAATTAACTGCTTGCCCCGGTATCTATTACAAGATCCGGTAGCTGATTTCTGCAGGTATCTGTTTTTTAATGAAACTCGATTTGAATGAATGATTAATGATAATTTAATACACTACTACCGGGTTGCCTAGCAAAAAGTAGCCGCATTTACCTGTAATTAATATATTGTAATTAATTTATTTTACGAATTGAAACTATATTTTTTTTTATTGAATTAAACATCATTTGAAAGAAAGTTATCTGAAGAATTTAAAAAAAAATGGTTGCCAGCTATCAGTCAGCCGCAACCTTCAAGTTGCCAGATTATTGTTAATTATTTACGCCCATCGTGTTTTTCACAAAAAATTATATGCTAAACTGAAGTTAAATTTTTTCTGTACATGATAACACATGGCTGCCTCTAAAAAAATGGCCGCAAATAGTATTGTCATTATTTGAACTAATTACTTTCAGTCTGGATGAGTGTGAATGGGAGAAGGGTTGCGCGCGCTGCTTCATATTGTAAACATAAACCCAGGTGCGACTGTTATACATACGGAATGTTTATTTTGTTTTTCGAATAAAGACGTTGACAGTCAGTTTTAGTAATAAGTTCAAATAATGGTAACCACTACTTGCGGCCATTTTTTTTTTTTTGGCAACCACGTGTTATCGTGTACATAAAAAATTAAACCTCAAATTAGTACATAATTATTTTTTTAAAAACACGATGAGCGTAAATAATTAATAACATACCTATTTACTCCTGGCAACTTGGAGGTTGCGGTTGACTGAGAGCTGGCAAGCATTTTATTTTTACATTCTTCTAATCATCTTCTTTCAAGTGACGTTTAATTCACTTAAAATATAGTTTCAATCTGTTAAAATAATCTAATTAGAATATATTTAATTAAAGGTAATTGCGGCTAATTTTTGCAAGATAACCTAGCAGCAATTTAATTAATTAAATCCACTTACCAACAGTTTTATATATTTAGTCCTATTGCTTTTGGAATTTAATTATTCCATCATCAGGAACTAAAAACTAAAACTTGTAAAATGTTTTAAAAATAAACAAATAAGAATAACGGTGCGACATTTACAATGATAGGACATAAGTCGACATAATTTTAAAAATATGACGACCGCCGTTATAATATTAAATAACATTTTACACTAGTTTTATTTTTAAAACATTTTACAAGTTTTAATTTTGAGTTCCTGATTATGAAATTCCGAAAGCGCTAGGACTAAATATTTAAAATTGGTGGTGAGTGGATTTAATTATTTATCATTATATAATCGTACCAGCAGGCCATGCTTGATAAGATTATTAGTTATGTATTAGATTATCATTAATCATTCATTTAAATCGAGTTTCATTTAAAAAAAAAAAAAAAAAAAAAAAAAAAAAAAAAAAAAAACAGATATCTGCAGAAATCAGCTGCCGGATCTTAGACTATCAGTCATGCTAAACTGAACGTTGCTGCCGGGTTACTACTGGCAATATCCGCTAATAACCGGCAATTATCCAACAGTTAACAGTATGAACGAAATTCTTCAACTATTTTCATATCCTTGTACATTCGTTTGAAACGTCATATGTTAAATGAAAAACTGCTTGTGATCCCGAAGCACGAGGATGAAAAATTTCTTGCATTCGAGACGAAAACTAAAACTCTGATATAAGGATAACATAATAAAAACATTTATCCATAAATTGATGAGCTTAGAGCCAATGTGATGTATCTACAAAAAAACACTTTTTTAGAAAGTATTTTTGAGAAAGCTTAAGTAAATTATTCACTTCATCATCATTATGTTATATTTAAAAAGCAACTATTTCCAGCTTTTTCATAATTATCAATTTGATAAATATTATTTTATACTGAAAGGTTTGCAGAAAAAACTCTTTACATCTGTAGATATATATTTTACTTTAGGGTTGAGAGCAGTATTC
>JAAAKQ030472234.1:0-23425 GCA_010016005.3 Zanna intricata | reverse complement strand
CGAAGGGCTACTTATGCCTCGAAACGTTTTATGCGACCATTTATCAAGCTCCTGGAGCTGAACAGAAAAGCGTGAAATGAACAGAAAATGATTAGGAAATGGAAAAGGACAAAAAAAGCTCGAAATTTTTTTTTTTTAATTCATAAATAACAAAATTCTACTATAATTTAAAAATAAGTAAGGTCAAAGGGAACTTCTAAATTACATTTAACATAAAAAAAAATTTAGACTCGTCATTTGAACTGTTTTTCTTCTAGGTGAAGGGGAATTAAAATAAAACTTTCTATGTCATTACTGTATTCTTTATAAACAGTATTCTTTATAATTTTCCTGGTAAAATATGATTAATCAGAAATATTAGTCGCAGATTAAGAAAAACTATTCAACAACCCTTGAAAACTGATTTTTCACGAAAAATTTAATAAGTTCAATGTCTCTTTTATACTAGTCATTATACAAAATTTCATTTGTTCACCAGTTTCAGAGATGCTAAGTAAAATATATATCAAAATATGCAATATGTCCATGCATACATGACTTCACATGTGTTTTTTTTTTTTTTTAATTTTTTTGGACTGAGGGGAAAATATAAAAATATCAGGTGTACAAAACTGACCAATTTTAACTCTCCCTTTTTTTATAAAGTTTGGTGTTTTTTCACATACTACAAAATTCATTTTTTATCCATCAAAATAAAAAAAAACAAATAGATCGTGAAAGTACAATTGGATACATCATTAGAGAAAGAATAAATAAATAAATAAATAATATTGACATTACTATAGTAGGAAAATAAAAATGATAGAACTTGTGTTAGACTAAAAAGTATAGTACTGCTTCAAGTGTATTTTTGAAATTCCATAAAGCTATACTTCCTTTTGATTTTTACGCTTTCCAATGGTAAAGATTTATTTAAACCACATTAGTTGTTAAGTTGTAAAGTAGCAATCCTTGTAAAGAAACAAATTAGAAAAATGCATTAAAAATCATAAAAGAAAACATAATGCTTAAAAATTTAAATTAAATTTTTTAAAATATATATATATATATATATATATAAAGTCAGAATATTTACTTTTTTAATCCCTTTACTTGTATTAGTAAAATAATATTTGCAACATAATTTTTTTGATAAAGTTATGGCTCTTTTTATATTAATGTACTAAATTAATAAAAAAAATTCCACTTTTTTATTTTCTGAACACACTTGCTAGTCTGTTTTACAAATCGTATTTTATTTTTTTATTAAAATATGTGAATAATTAATTATTTCATATTAAAAATACATGTAAACACACTTAACAAACATATAGATTAATGTATTTCTGTAGAAATATTTTTATATGTAACATGTATAATAATCAATATTTTTTGATATTTTTAGTCAGATTAACATTCAATCTGTAAATTCTTTCAATAATATTAAACTATGCAATTTTTGTTTTTACATTTTATTTTACAATAGAAACATAAATATGTGATAATATTTTAAGAACTGAAAGTATTTTTTAGTTGTACAATTAGTTTACTGTTTAAATTATATTTAAATTCTTCATGTTTGAGTATAAAAAAATAAGTAAATAAATAAAACGTATTAATGAAAAGAGAGTAAATTAGTATTATGAAATATAACTTAATTCTATTTTTATTAAACACAGTATTTACTTATCAAAGTATTGAAAAATCATCTAAAATAACATTCAGATAAGTAATACAAATTATAACATTATGTAAAAATTGATTAGCAAGAGATCTTACAGTAAATCTAAGTAATTGTTGAATATTACTAAAAAAGAAAAAAAAACACAAATTTTTAATTCAATAAATAAGCAATTTACATATATCTAGGTGTATAAATCAGTTACCTCTGATAGCATGTCAGTTGCAGAAGCAAGGATAATAAACTGAAATCAGTAACAAAGTGTCAGACTGGGTAGTTGATGCTTTATAATTTAGTTCACTATTAAATATAATACTTGTTTTCTTTTAATGGAATTGTTAATCCATCTTATTTCTTTAGACAACGTAAAGGTAAAGCAACATAAAAATAAATTACATTCAACTTTAAACAAAACTCTACTTTCAGAAAAGTGTTTCACAGCTATTCTTTTAATTAGTGATTATTATAAAACTTTTTTTTATGAAGGAACAATTCAGATGTTCATAAAAAGAATATTCTGAATGTTTATTTTTTTATAATTTTTTTACAACATTTAATCATACTGATTAACAAGCATAATTTACTTAAAAATTTTTTTCATAAACCCACTTCATATGAAAACTTTATGGAGTCTCTAATGACTGCATGAGAAATTTGTTTTTAATTCTATCTATAACACTAAAATTTCTAAAATTTGCTAGAATTTTTGTTGTTTGATGAATTAATTCACAGCATAAAGTTTGTAACTTGTATATAGAGTAAAAAAAAAAAAAGGCATGCCTTACCGGGATTTGAACTAAGACTCTAACTTAGATATTTTCTTTAATAAAGTATTAAAAAGTAAGAATTTTTACTGAATTTACTATGTCTTACTTTGATGTAGCTTTCTTTAAACTTAATTCCCGAGAAGTCTTATTTTTTGCTTCTTTAAAACATCATAAAAGAGGACAGATAAGGTTGGACAAAGCCTCTTCTAATTATGTGTTTTATATAATTTAGATAAACTATGCATTTGTTATCCTGGTATCAATTCTTAACTGCTATGTGCTGACCACATGATCACTGCCTGCAGAGAGACTTAAAATACCTCTTTGATTAGAGTTTATTTGCCTTGTTTTGTACTGCCTACCTCTCTTTTTTTATCTGTTTAGCCTCTGGAACTACCGTAAAGTATTACTTCAGAGGATAAATGAGGATGATGTATATGAATGTGAATGAAGTGTAGTGTACAAACTCAGGTCGATCACTCCTCAAAAGTGTGGTTAATTGACCCAACCACCAAAGAACACCGGTATCCACAATTTAGTATTCAAATCCATATAAAAATAACTACCTTTATTAGGATTTGAACCTTGGAACTCATGACTTCGAAATCAGCTGATTTGCAATGTCGCATTAACCAGCCCAGTGGGCTTGTACTGCCTACCATTACTATCTGATATTCTCTCTTAACTTTGATTCCTTTCTCCCTAGTAGTGTTTTGTGGCTTTAAACTGGATACTTACTGAATTCATGCTAAGGATAGAGACAATATCGAGTATAAAAAGTCCAATACTGAAGTGTTGGAGAAACCTAGAAACATTCACAATCCCTACATAACAAATAGATATATGATTAAACTGGAAATAACTGTATTCTGAATAACATACAAACAAAATTTTTAATTTAGAATGTTTTTTTTTTTTTTTTGTAATATTTTTATTATAAAGAATGGGTTATTGTTTTTCCTTTTTTTTATAGTTAATACCACTCATTTTTAAAGTTATGTATTTTTTTTATTTTTTTTAAATTTAAAACTCATTCTATAAGTTAAAATTTCATATTTTTGTGATAGAAAAATAACATAATCCACAGTCAGTAGTAAATGAATTTAAAGGTTTCGCTGAGGGAAAAACATGTTTTTTATTTCTATAATCTATTTATTAATAATAATTTAATAAATTATCGCATTTAAACAAAGAGATGCTATTAAAACTTACTATAAATAATTTAATCTCAATTCTGAGCAGTCAGACAATCCTCTTCATTTGTATTTAAATATCTAGTCAAAAATGTTTGGCTATATATTCAATATTTTATGGAATGGATATACTTATAGTAATAAGAGTACCTCAAAATGAATAAGACAGTATTGGCTAGTTAATTAAAATAATCATGACAGGAATGAACTATTTCTTAATTGGTCAAACATGGAGCCAACTTTGGGATACTTAAATCAAAAACTAGAAAATAAAATTGGAAGTAATTTAATATAATCTAATATAATTGGAAGTAATCTTAATATTATTAATTGTCTTAAACATTAATAAAATTAGTTCATTACATATCTGTGTATAATTTAATCATAGAAAGAACAATTTCTTCATGAATTATATGTAGATCTGTTACTTTGATATCTATATACTTATCATGTAGTAACAAATAAATGAATAACAAAATCAGATTATTATACTATGACATCCATTCCCCTATTTTGAAATATATAATATATAATGAAATAATTTTAATTAAAAGACTTATAATTCAAATAAGGTTTACAAATTCATTGCATAATTCAGGACATTACCCGATAGTGAATTAAAAAGGATTTGAATGATTTGTCACCTTTTCCTAACAAACTATTTTTAATTTGAAAGTAACATTGGTATCAAAAAATGTAAAATAATCTATTACTTAATAAAATAATAATTAACATAATTTACCTATAATAAAAGAACAAGTATGTGTAGAAAATATATCTCAAACATGTTAAATACTTTATGATAGGTGAGTAAATTATAAAATTTCTATTTTAAAAAGTTTGATTTTGTAAAGAAATTTAGTGATTAAAAACGTTTATTTATTACTTTGAAAATAATCTTCCAAAACTAAATATGAAATATTTTCTAGTCAATGAAACAATATTAAAAAAATAAATTTGTGAAATAAAATTTATTTAAAAATAAGAAGTAACATATATAAATTCCAGGGTTACATAAAATAATTTAAAAACATAATATGTAGAACTCAATTCAATAGTAAATTACGAATGAGAAATAAACATCCTGGAGAAGCAATATTCTTGATTGGTTAATCTAAATCTTCACACAGTTTACATATTTTAATGAAAATCAATTATTTAACAAATGATCAAATGAATCATAAAATATTTTAATAGTAGATATGAAATTTCAATATTTTCAATGATTTATTCCCTCATAAAAAAAGATTCAAGTAATTCTTACAGAGCTGATTTCTTGAAATCCTAATATTAATTAATTTTCCTAAACAATTTAATGATTAAATCAAATAAGTAAAACTAACATCTAATAAGAGGATTGTCTCCTCTCTTGGAGGAGGAACGTGTTGGCTTCCCACAAACAGGGAGTTGCTGCGCTCTAAGGATGGCAAGAGCACCCCAAAGGGGGGCTCCACTGCAGGAGCCCAAATAGGAAGGGTAGCAGGCAGGGGTAATCTGCTGCCACGACACCCAGGGCTGGCTTATGTTATGCCGAGAGGCGATTTGGCCGCCCCTGGGAGGGGAAGGGGGAGGTATTTTAGTAGGTGAGAGCCCCACCCTGTCATCTGTGCGGGCAGATGTCGGCTGGTAGAGCTCTTTCCTCCTCCTATACAAAACAAAAAAAAGAAAAAAAAAAGAAAAGAGGATGGAGACTATATTATAATTTTACAGTTATGATATCATTGCTTCTACAACTAGTAAAAAAAATAAGATTTAATCAATGAATTTACCATTAAAAAAAAAAGAAGAATTTCATTGATCCAAGAGATTAGAAACAATTCTGTATTCTTTGAGTAAATGTTTACAAATAAATGTATAAATAATAAAGAAAAAAAGTATAATTTATTATCAACAACAATTAACTCTAACAAATAAATTTATTAAATATCAATGTAATTTCAATAGTATTAAAATAGTAAAATACATCTTCTGATATAAATATATCAATTTAAATCAGGTGATACTAAAAAATCATACCACCAGAAATTTTATAAATATGAGTTATCATACATTATTAACATCAATTTACACATTAACGAATAAACAACTCAATATTATAGTACAATTATAGTACAAATGTTGGAGAAAGTTTGGTCCCATGGACATCTAATTTAATTTTTAAAAATCATTTTATTTCTCATTTAAGTTTTTTTTTATGAATATTTTTTTTGTTTTTAATTAATTATTTTTTTATACATATCTTATAATATAAACACACAATATAATAATAGCCTTATCTATTTAAAATTTTTATCAGTTTACTGTAAAATGTAATGAGTTTTTGTTAATATTTTTTAATAATAGGTATTTGCCTGACGGGTGGTCAGAATCTCTAAAATACTATAATTATAGTTTCTTAAAAGAATAAGCCACAGGTTTAGGATTAAACTATGGTAAAAGCAGGTAGATCAATAATGTTGAGTAGACAACATATAACTTCATATTACTTCTGTTTTACTTGATATAACTGTTCACATTTACTCTGTTCAAAATGATCGCATATGAATTGCAGTAGTTAATTACACTTGCCATTGGCCTGTTACATCAATTGTATCTGTCATACACAAGATCAGTTAGAGATTAATTTTAAACACAATATTCTCGCTGCTTATTTTGACTCTGTTAATATTTGTTTATTTTCAAACAATCTGGTCTATTTAACACATTGACTGCCATGTAATATTTGAGAACATTTCTATTCAGTCAACCAGATTGTTGTATTTAAAATACATATAAATATATATACATATTTAATGGAGTGAAACATCTCTCTATAATATGTTCAACAAAATGATTTATTTATTGTAGTTTATGCTAATTTGTTATAGATTACACAATAAATTAAACAGTTCAGAATAAAATGTTTTTTCTTCTTCTTTTTTTTTTTTTGTAATAATTATAATTTAAATTACATAAAGAACAAAAATAAAAATTCCAATGATGTTATTTAATGTCATAACTAAGAGACAAACAGTTATTTTAATAAAACAAATATAAAGTGTTCAACTTGAAAAAAGATTTATGAAATAATTTTTTTATCTTGGCATTTCATGCGATGGTCCTGGGTTCAAATCTCACTTCAGTATGGCATCTTTTCATATGCTACCAATTTCCACTGGGCTAATGACTATAGTTGCTGATAACTCTTTTATAACACAAGAAAGTACTTTTATTTAGAAATATACCAAAAATTTGTCCACACAGACTTTTGATTAATCTTTACAAGGCTGAGACATTTATGAAATTACTAAAAACAATATTAAAAAGAAATAATGAAAGGCAATATAATAAGATAAAAACATTAAAATATGTTAAAATTCAATTTTTTAAATTTCTATTTTTTTTTTTTTAAGTTGGCATCAAATTGAATTCATGTAGATACCAAATTCTTAACTGTTAATTTTGTGCCAACTTTTAAAGATTAAAATTAAATAACTGAGGCAACTTATTTTTGTTATTCAGTCTTGTTTTAAAGTAATGTTTTGTTTTCTTGAGAGTTCTTAATGATAGTAGTACACCGATGGAAATGTCGCACATGACATTTGCATCAGTGGCATCCTGACTGAGGCAAGAACAAGGCTGAGAAGTGCCTTTTGCCAAGGTTTTGAAGATGATCTCTGGTAAAGCCCAAGGGCTAGGTACAGAGGGGGTAGCATAGCAACCGAAACTGCCGCAGGAGGGTGTCTTCCCCTATGGGGTCAGTACTATAACTGTGTTACTATTTAATAAAGTTGGTTTTATTATTTTTTTAAATTTGTTTAGAAACCTTTAGTATTACTTTCATTTAAATGGATTTTTTTTAGAAAAAAGTGCTCCTTTTATGAAAAAAAAATTTGTTTTGAGATTTTATAAAAAATACACAATAATTTTTTCATAATTTCCATTATTCACTAATTGATATGGTCATTCATAATGACCACAATAATTACTGAAACTGCATCCATGATTGTTTCATTTTGAATCTCTTGGGACCAATCTATTAAATTGTAATGTTGCATTTTTCTTCTCTTTCCAGGAAGCTAGTCTTAGAGACATTCTAGGTGTTACAAAACAAGATACAGTTTACTGATTTATCCAGGACCCTGGTAATTGTTGATAAACTTATGAATTTTTCAGAAAGGAATTTTTATTAATCTGTAGAAATTTATAAATATTATAATCTATTTTATATTTTCTAATGAATGGTGACTCGTGTATTTATTTACATCATAAATGATTAAAAAATAAAAAAAGGATAAAAATGGTAGTTTTATAATACTTTAGATCTAATTTTTTATAAGGGAATATGAAAAAATGAAATAATACTATAAGAATCTGATTTTCTGGCTTTATGTCATGAACAGTGACAAAATAAATTTTCTAAAAATAGAAAAAATAAATACTTAGTAATTTATGCTTTTTGTTTATGAGAAAAAGTAAACTAATCGAATACTTTAGCCTAATTCTAACTTAATAATCAATTCCTTTCAGTGTTTGAGATTGTGAAAACTTTAACTTGCATCAATCACGGAAGGCTTTTTAATTACATAATAAATTTTTATAGTTTTGTTTTTTTGCAAAATGATAATGCAATTTATTTAACAGATAGATAGATTCCTTGGGTAAATTAACCAATAATTATTTCTAGACATAACCATAATCACTGATGGTGACCCAACATGAGCCACAAATCATGATGATGAAGTGACTGGATTGAGGCCTTTAAGATGTGGATAAGGAGAAGTTTAAAGAAAATAAGATAGGTGATAAAATGAGGAATGAAGAAGTAGTGAATAGGATAAAAGGAGAAAAAGCACTTAACTGGGAAGTCCACAAAAGAAAAGGAAACTGGTTAGGACATGTTATTAGAGTAAGTAAAATCTTGAAAAGTGCATTGGAAGGGTTGGTAGAAGGAGAAAGGAATCAAGGAAGAATAAGAATAAAGTTTATAGATGATATGAAGTTAAAAACTACAAAGGGGCGAAAGAAAAGGCATAAGCAGTAGAATAATAGGCAAAGAAAAACAGGATTTGGCGTTCTGCCAAGCAGAACAACATTTTATGGTGGGAGAATGCTTCAGTAATTTATAAGATAATTAAGCAATTTGAAGGAAATAATAATGAAAACTTTCATTTTCTTTTAATTGGAAAAAATAAAGAACATCCAACACCTTCTATATTAACATTATCATTTTCTTTTTAAATAATCCATTGATATTATAAACCAGAAAGATTTAAGGCTTATTTATTATGAATTTTTATCTTGTTTTTAAAGATTATTCACTGTCAAAAGTCTAAAGAGTTGTGTAAACAATTATTAAGTATATAATCTGCTATATGTATGTATAAAAAATGCCAAATAAGATATGCATTAGAACCTAGTACATCTTTCAGATGAAAAAGAGATGTTATCCTCCACAATGAATATTGGCAATTAATTTTTTTTATCAATTATTATAAATTTCTAAATGATTTAAAATATTAACAATTTTTCTAACATTTTACACCATAACTGATTAAGCTTTATATCAAATATCCACTAACAATAATTAATATATAACATAATACGAGTACAAAATTCTATCTACATTATGTTACAATCATACAGTAAAATTTTATCTACATACATAATAAAAAACACATTTTTTTAGACAATTTATTTTTTTATATTATAACAATTATAACATTTATGTAATAAATATATATTTAAAGACACCAATTACACAACGTACAATTATTTGACAACACATAATATAATTACATATTATTACACTAAACCACGTATTATTTTTTTTATACTTATTTTATTTTTTTAAAATATCTGTATAAATTACATTTAATACACATTTAAATGTAATGTAATAATTTTTTTATTTATTTAATTTATATTGTCAATCTTATTTTATAAAATTGTTTTTATATAATATATTATACAATATTTTTTTTATGTATTCATTTAATTTTTTAATTATTTTGAGCACAGGTCACAACACTTATGAAAAAATCTGGAAGAGTTAATGCATTTACATATCATTATTGTTATAATGTTCTAATAATTACATATAGTACATATAATTATATAAATATGTAATAGCATAAATAACAACATAGATTTGTGCTTTGTGATAGTTTATTAATTTTAATTTAATTCTTATATTTTACAAATATTTATTAATACAATGTAACTTCCCAATATTAGACTGAATTTTTTATTAATATTATGTAACTGCGTATAATTATTTTTTCTTTAATTATAGAAAGATGTATATATTTTTAATCTTCACTTCAGTTATGAAAATCTATAGTAATATCACTAAGTAAACAAATGATTACAAATAATGATAATAAATGAAAATTATATGGTACAAAAAATGAAATAATATGAATTAATATGAATTTATATATATATATATATATATTCATTAAAAATTAAACATAGAGAATCTTATTAATTAAAAATCCCATTAATTCAGAAAATAATTTGTCCCAGTTTTTTTTAATGACATATTGCTAAATCAGACTTTCTCTTTCAAAATTTATTAATAGCCCACTGAGCTGGTCTAGTGGTAAACTCCTTGTAAATCAGTTGCTTTAACAGCTGATTTTTGAAGTTAAATGTTCTGAGATTTAAATTCTAGTAAACATTAGTTACTTTTATATGGATCTGAGTACTAAACATTGGATACTGATGTAATTTGGTAGTCGAGGTTCAATTAATCATACATTTCAAGAATGGTCATTCGAGTCTGTATAAGACTATAACTCATTTACATGTCATATATATTATTCTCATCTCAATGGGCTGCAGAGGGGTTGCTTAATGTTGACTTGTTAAACAGATAGCAATATATATATATATATTAGGAATAATAAAAAAAATTTTAAAATAAAATTCCTTTTTAATTTGAATACTTTATTTATACAAAATCTGCAAATTTAATTTACTTTGGTGTCAATACTATAAGCAGAGGTAATATAGTTTATCAACAACATTAGTATTATTAAAATATCACTGGTAGTTCTAGTTTTACAATCAAACAAAAGAAAAAATCAAATAAAATTTAAAATGCCAATTAATAAGGAATGCTTACAAAATAATAATTGATAAAGTGTCACCGATTTTAATTGTTGTTGAGGATAACAGTGTTTAAAGTATTTTAATTTAAACAATTTTTTTCTTTCCCAAACCCTTAATTACAACCCAAAACATTCAAAACATGTAAGTTAAGGATATTCCCTTTTTTTGTGTTTAATAAGTACCTCTGAATATCCTGTGTATAATGATAAATTGATACTTCTGCAACAATTAGAGGATATAAGAATTGATATCCTATAAATCAGAGGTTGTAAAGTAAAGATAAATGTCAATGTACAAAACCATATTTATGAACCTCTCATACATCATTGAAATTAAGATTTTTATTATCGTGTAATATTTGTGAACATTTCTATTCAAGCCACCTAATTTTAAAAAATTTTAAATATTAATTACTTTTGTATCCTTATTTATGTATAAGGTTTTATATATATATATATAAATCATTCCAGTACAGGACAGCAAAATTACATAAACACTTATAATATTGTGTAAAATTTGATAAAAAAACATCATAATTTTGAAAAAAGAAAATGGCAAACCATTAAAAAAAGAATAAGTTTTAACGTATAATTATAAAATTTAATAACAACTGAAGATGTGAGATACCACGAAAACTGGTTATTGGAAATTAATATGGCAAGTTTAACTTGTCTCTAATTACTGTGTTTTGATGGTTTATATACCATACAATATATATATATATATAAATATGAAACACTTCTCTGATAAATGGCTACTGAAGTTTGATACATGGTTTCTTTTGTTTGCAGGTCATATTAATGATGTAATATAAATGGCATATGAATAAAACAAATTAGAAAAAGGTAATTTAATTGATATAAAAAATAAATAAATAAATAAACTTATAATTATAACTAAATTACATCAATTATTTTCATAAAATGTATAATAGATTATACAAATTTTTACTTTTAAATGTTTTTTTTTTAATTTAAAAAAAAATTAATCTAACTGAAATGTATTATAGCTGTTCATCATAGTTTTATTATAAAACGTATTCAACACAAATTTGTTTTTTGGATATTTTTAAAAAAATTCTTAAAATAAAATAATGTAATAAGTACCTTAAGTACCTTATCAGGAAAAGTCTATCAGTAGTTATTTAAAACCATCAAATTTAAAATTATTTTAGTAACATTACATAATGTTTTTAGATTTTTGTGAGTTTCATAAATTTATTTGAAGAACCAAAGATTCAACTTATATAAAAATAAATAAATAAACATCTAGTGTTTAGTCACCCTTGTATTATGGAAATCACTTTATTAAAAGGTTTAATAAATTAGAATAAATCGACATTTTTTTATTCAGACAAAAGAAATTGTGTTATCATTGATATGAACCCTGTAATGAGATGTTACATTGTATTATTTTTCTAATACATAAATTCAGAATATTAGTATTTAGTATTTAACAAATTTATTATATTTATTATTATTATTATTATTATTAATAATTTTATATTATACTTTATAAAATTATACAAACTAGGCCCTATTTCTTTTGTTACAAATTAAATAATTACTTAATTACTCTATAGTAATTAACACACAATATCTATTAGTATTGTCTTATAATTATTTAATGAGATTCATATTTTATTATTATTTATAATTATATTCAATGCATATAATTATAATTTGTTTATAAATTTACATTATTCTATATAATAATATTCATATTATATATTGTATATGTTTATATTTTTATTACTTTTTATAATATAAAATTTGTATACAAATAGTTTTTTATCTTTTATAAATATGAAAAATTTTAGTTATTAAAAAAATAATTAAAATACAGGCATCCTTAAATTTTTATATACAGATTTATGAATATTTTAAACAACATACACAATTAATTGTTTTAAAGAAGTATAAAATTTTATATATCACTAAATGTTATTGTATTAGATTAATACAGAAAAAGATTTAAAGAAAAATATAAATGGTAGATTAACAAATTTTTATAATGGTTATGAAGCAAAAATTTTGCGGCCTATATCCACAACACTTAGTTAAGCCAAAAATAAAATTCATCTAGGAAATTTTTGAGGTAACAGTAACCTCTGTAACCTTTGTTGAGATGTTTTATCATTTACAAAGTCACAAACTTCATGGCTTATATCCACAATATGTATTGCAAAATCAGGGACAAAATTTATTTGGTAAATAATCCCTGTATTGTACTAATCCCTGTAACTTTTGTTACAAGATATATTTGAGAGCTTAATAGTAAGATTTAAATCTGATTTTCTTGTTTACAATTCTGCCAACAGTTACTGAAAGCCGGTTTTGAAAAAAAAATTATATGTAAAATTATAACTGTTTAGAAAATTCATTTTTAAGCAAATTAAAATAGTTCAAGTCCAAATAAATTAATTTTTATTTGATTGATCATGATTTAATTTGCAATAATATTAACAAATTAAATAATAACAGTATTTTTTTTTTTTATTCAGAAGTAATAAACTGTTAATTAATATTGACACACATTAATTATCAATGTAACAGTGTCAGGATAATGTTTAAGGTTACATTAAGTGTTTAGGGTACTGGTTAACAAGGTGTAAAAATTAAGCTAATAGAAAAACATGTATACCCACTCTGACAATGACTCGTTAAGCCATAAAGAATAATAAATGATAAATAAAACACGTCAAGGTGAAACATTTAAAATTTCTTATTGTAAAAAATAATTTTTAAAATAAGTTAAGTTTTCTTTCCACTTTTATTAAATGAATGAATAGAAATTTTAATTATTATTATTATTTAGGATGCCTGTAAAAACCAAAAATTAACAATGAATTCATTTTATTTTGAAATTTGAAAGTAAATTTATTTTTTAAAGTTTTTTCCAATTTAAATCATTAAGTTTATTTACTGAATAATTAGAATTATTTACAAATAAGTTAATATTATTTTTATAACAAATCAAACAGTGATATTAGACACTGCCTGCAGGGTCTAACATTATTTATTTTTAATTTAATTTTTAATACTATATTTTTTATGTTTATGTTTTCATATGATAAAAGTGTAAGTCTTATATGTCTTTGTTTTCTTTCTTTTTATAGAATATTATTTATGTTTATATTTACTTTTTGGAAATAGTATAAAATATTGTTAGGGTAAGCTTATTTGTTTCATAATACAAAGTACAGATGTAAAAAATTAACATGTGGCAATAAAAAAATATTTAAAAGAATAATGTGTGCTCGTTACTTGTAATTAATTAATACAATTTTTTCTATTATTTTTGCATTATGTTGATCCTATTTGATAGTCTTTATTTTAGTAATGTTGAGTTAACCAACTTTTACATAAAAATAAATTTAATTTCATTCATTTTAATTTTTAATAATATTTGCTTAGAAAAATCTCTTCATTAAGAAAAGAAGTTTATTATGAATCATTTTACAATATATGAAGATCTTGTTCATTATTCAATTAATCTCCACGTTATTGATTTAGCAAATTTGATGCATTTCTTCGCTTCTTTGTATATATGTATTTTTTTTTCCTTCTGATAAGTACACTTCTATGTATTGTATGTAACGACATCAAACAAGGAGATTAATGAATGGCTGATGTTCAAAGAATGATTAACAGCCAAACAATAAAAAGATTTTTTTAAGAAGCAGGGTCAAAGGAAACAAAACCGAGATGATGCAAAAAGATGATGAGAAGAAAGCTTGGAGTGACAGAACAGACTTTTGACTTTTAACTTTGAAGAAAGAAAGAGGTTAGGTATTAATTAGAAAACCCTATTTTCTCTAAGGCTTATTTAAAAAATTATTTGTTATATTCTATGATCTGAAATATCTACTTAATAAAAAATACTTTGTTTGACTTAATGTTTCATTCTATTTTTCCTTCTACTATAAAATTTTCTAATAATCTTGGATCCCTGATTTAATGATCTAAAATTTTTCTAGATGCAATTATGTAGAGACTTGCCTTTTATCAAATTTACCATAAAAACAATTTTTTTTTTTCAGAAATTTTATTTTAATAGAATTGATTAATTTCTTTAAATTCATATATATATATAAGCTCATAATAAATCTCAAATGAATGTTTTTCTTTGAATGATTTATAGCTATCAGTGAACAAATTTTATTTTTTGTTGTAATCTTATTCCTATTTACTTTTTACAATAAAAAAACAACCGTCTTTAAACATCTAGTGAGATACACAAGGCAAACAATTGTATTTTATATCAAAACAAAATTTTATACAACTGATTGTAAAATTTAAAATCATAATTCAAATGAATTGGATGATATATACTCATTACAAAAAAAAAAAAAAAAAAAAAAAAAACCAAAGAAAAAACCACTTTTAATATCAAGATACTGCAAAAATATTTATTTAATTTTTAGGTAAAAATAATATCAGTTGATCTATTACTTGATTACTTAGGTTTTCTTAATAACTTTTTATTATATCAGTTATAATTATTATTTATCAATATTAACAAAAATAGTTATTGAATCCAAATAAAATCATTCTTAATGATTGCTTTCATTGGTTATAAAAATGTGATTTACAATAAATTATTCATAATTTAAAAAAAAAAATTATAACACAATATAAAATAGACATTTAAACTGAAACAAAAAAAAAAAAAGGGTGATTTTAAAGTCAATATTTTAATGGATTTAACATTATTAAATGACACCTAATATAAGAAGAAATACAATAGGATTTATAAACTTGAAAATGATTAATTTTTGTTAGTCAAAATAACCAAATTATTAGATTTTTAAATTAATTTTTTATCTCACTGATTTCCTATAGCAACTTATAACTTGAAAATTTCCCCAGGTTCATCCTGACAAAACTACTTAAATTATTTTTGTATTAGTTGATAATAAACAAAGTCAAATTTTACAATATTTCTTGGTGTAAAACCATTGTGTAACCATTTCCAAACAATTATATAGGACTGATAATGATCTGATAAAAAGAGAATAATAAATTAACACTTTTAGTAAAGTCAGAATTAGGGATAGAACTTCTAAGAAAGACATTAGACAAAATACAGTCATGGAGATGATTAATACATTGTACTGATGATAATAATGTTAGTTGAATTTTATTTTATTTTTTTCATTATTGTTTATACCCAACTGTAAGTTCCATTACAATGAAATGTGATTACTATTATATATATTTTTTTGAAAATATGCAGTTATTTTTTATTATTGAGTTATTTGTTATATATATTTTTTAAATAATTTAGACATAGCATAAATTTTATTTTGACGATTATCAAAATCAGTATAATAAAATAATCACAAACAAAATAATTTAATAGAACTCACCAATCAGAAGACACATTTCAATCCTTAAACCACCTTTAGGCTTCAATTATTATAACTTTTATATAATGAAAGGTGTATTTGCCCACTAAGTACCATCATTAGGCTATAAAACAAAAATAATAAATAAACAAACAAGTTAGTAAAACTTTTTTTTATCTTGATAGTCATATCTTAAGTCACTTAAGTCTCTAGTCATTTACAATATAGCTTCCATTATTGTAATGACATTCATTATAACAAAATTTCAAGTTTTTTATATTACTTAGCCATAGAACTAATTCTACATTGCTCCTTATACCCTTGTCATTATGTCATCCTTATATCATTGATCCTTATGTACTGGCCATTTTTTTATAAAATATAACTGAAAATGATCTTTTTACTGTTGTTTAAAGACACAGCAAGTGAGGAAAACTATAAAATATATTTCTTATAAAGTTTTGAATAAACTGCCCACATCACTGATCAGAAATAGAGCAGCCTGCTACATGGCACATGTTATTTTTTAGGTCACTCACTTTAATAATAATTTCTGTGTTTTCAATATAACTTTGATAACAGGATATATCAGAGTGAGTAAACTCCTGCTAACTATGATATCGAGGGTTTAGTGTCAGAAGGGTGTATCTACAAAAAATGTGGATTTTGAGTTTTTTGTGCCTATGGTTGAATATAAGGGCCTACATTTAGTGTCAGAAAAGTGTATCATTAAGCATGTTTAAATGCTTAAACATAGAGATATACCTTTCTGACACTAAATGTAGGCCCTTATAGTCAACCATAGGCACAAAAAACTCAAAATCCACATTTTTGTAGTTATACCCTTCTGACACTAAACTCTCAATATGATGACTTAATCATTTTAAACATTTGGAAGAAAAGATAAGCACAATTTATTGTTGTTGTTGAATTGGTGCTTTTGACGAAAATGTTAATTTAAAGACATTCACAGGTGCTATTTACTTTTTGAATGTAGTAGTGACAATGAAATAATAATATTTTTTAAAAATAAAATAAATATGGTTATATTGAAATAACAAAATTTATTAGTTTAAATTCATGAATACAGATGGCAACAGTTGTTTTTAAAATATGTAACCTTTAAATTTAATTTTCTACTCACTATTAACAGATAATCTGTTAATAGTTTCTCTGTTTGAATAAATCTAATATTTTTCCATTACAGTGATTTATGTATATTATACTGTTTTAAGTAGATCGATTGTACTGTGTAAATCAATTATATAATATAAACTAATATATAATATACCATCATTTTATCTATTTGATGGTTCATCAAAAAATTAATTTAAGCTAGTATATATTAATTGAAAATTCCAACTGTTGCATTAAAAAATGAAAATAATTTAAGGACTGAAAAGAAGTCTAACAGCTGTGGTGAGTTCTCTTCAATTATCTATTTACTGAATCATTTATTAATTTTGATATTATAAAATAATTAATTAAATATTGATCTGTCTTTATTAATATTCTCTACATACATTTGTTAAAATCTAATGAAATGAATTTTTTTTTTTTTTTTTTTTTTTAACTTCCGGAATCACCACTAAGGTATATCTTCAGAGGATGAGATGAATGAATTGTAGCGTGTGTGAAAAATGCCATGCTTGACTGGGATTCAAACCTGGGACCTCTGGATGAAAGGCCGAGACGCTACCACTAACGCCATGGAGGCTGGCTTGAAATGAAATTAAATAAAATGAAGTAAATCTATTGTTTCTGCTGAAAACTAAAGAATTAGAGCAGTAAATTGATAAAAAAAAATTTTCAAATGAGAGCTTTTGTTTATTAGTATGGTGCTATAGTTTATCTAGAAGAAGAAATGTTGAAAAAAAAAAACAGAAAATATATTGAATAATTATTTTTGAATAACTTCATATGAATGTTAGAATATCAGCATAATATTTCCAGAAGAAAAATCAGAATTTTAGTCTAGTAAATTTTAAAAAACCAGAAAAAATATTATATTATTGTTATTATCAATGAGTGTATTCAATTGATAAAGTAATTTCTTGAAGATCAACTGAAAAATATTTTACAAGAAAATTCATTCACATAAATAAAATAAAAATTTACTCAAATTTAACATACACAATTATTTTTAACATAAAATGAAATGAATTTAAAATAAAATGAAATAAATATTAATTTTACTCTCTAAAGAATTCTACGACAATTTCCACTAAGGAGGCTATATAGTAACCATGTAATAACATGTTTGTTCATCCAAGCTTCTTTCCTAAACAAATATGGTTTACCGTGCACACTATATTTTCTATGATAATCATGAAACCATATGGAATTCATCTTTTTACTACCATTAAACATGCAGCAAAACAAGGAAAATATACTTTTATTTCTTCAAATATTTTTACGTAAAAAAACAGACTTGAATAAAGAAGTTTGATGGTACCAAAGATAAATTATTAACAGAAGGGAAATTTTCATAATGCTTACAAAGTCAAAACAACCTCTATTTTGAGATACTTTTAAAGTCATTTTATATTTTATTTAAGTGTGTATACTTATCATTGCTTGATGATTTAACATAAACAAACTTAATATCCATGTTAAGCTCATTGTTACTTTATCAACAAGAAAAAACAATATTCCATTATTATTGATCAAACAATCAAAATCAAACAAAGTTTTTACACGGGGTTTAAATGTACTCACAATAATATGAAGAGTGACCTCTGGGTGCAAGTTTGAAATAATTGAGGCTTAATGGAGATTATTTTTTTAAAGAGTGTTTCACTGTATAAAAAAATGTTTATATTTATATATTCATTAAGGTATAAAAAACTTATTTGAAAGAAAACATAAAATGTTTTGAGAAACAAAAAAATTGTTGCGCACAAAAAATGTCAAAACAAATCCCATAATAGAAATGGACCCTTCTTATTTTTTAAGTAATCATTATTAAGCAAGGAGTTCTGTGGTAACAAATTGTTAGATATTGTGAAATTTAAAAAAGTAATAAAATATAAAAAATTACTCTCATATTGAACTTGTAAAAGGGTACACTGTGTGTGTGTTTGTGTGTGTGTGTGTGTGTGTGTGTGTGCGCGCGCGCGCGTGCATGCGTGTGCGAGCACGCATGCGTGTACGTCAAAATTGTCATATTTTTATTAAAATACAAAACAAATTAATTATAAAAACCACGATTCATAGCAGTCCTATTTCTATTATGCCACTTACAAGTTAATATTCTAACATAAGTCCTCCTGAATGATGCATTACAAAGAGCATAACACATCGGATTAATAGTACTATTTATATAGCATAAATAATAAAAGAAGTCCCAAAGACCCTGCGGTATGCAGTCAGTACAAGCAGTAAGTGGTTTTAATAGCACCAATATATTATAAGGAGTCCATGTTATAATAAATGTTAATAATATCGCTGATAAAGTTTTTGCTGCTTTTTTATCAGCTTTCTTTTCTTGGGTTTTCTTTTTCTTTCTTGCTGGATGATGTTTTGTAGCAGCTCCTGTTAACAATGTTTTAGTACCTCCAGCTAACTGTTTAGGAATAATTTTTGCATTTAATGGTATTCGAATGTCAGGTATATGAGATGGACGTCGACAACCTCCTGGATGCAGACTGAGGTTGAATTCATCACGCCTTGATCCCCTTGTATCTTCTGCTATCATTTTTATTGAAGGTTGCTGATCTGAAGTATCTGTATCAGGTGGTAATCTTATCAATATTGTGTATACCTATAAAAAAAAGAATAAATAAGGTGTACTTTATATAACACAACTGTAATAATAATTAGACACTTTTATTAACATAATTAAATTACATTTAATGACCACAACATTGCATTTAAAGGCTCTGGAACTCTAAGTGAAGTAGTTCAATCAGTTTAACTTTTTTATATTTTGATAAAAGAAAAGTATTGTAATCATGAAAAATTTCAGATTTCAATGGAAGTATCTAATTTAACCATCCCTGAATCCATTTTAACTAGTTTCAGCATGATATCTGTATATATATATATATATATATATATATATATATATTTCTCTCAAAACTCAAAAATGATTAGCTGTAGAATGTTGAAATTTTGGATTTAGAACTTTCGTAACATCTAGTTGTGCAGCTCCCCTTTTGCAATCAAATTAAACAAAAGTGGCCAAAAAAAGCCCAAAATCCAAAAAATTGGGATTTTGGACTTTTTCTTATCTGCAGTCCTCATTGAGTCCTCATTCTTAAGTCCTCAATGAGAGCTTTTCAATGATATATCAGTACAAGTACAGTATAGTACTACTTATTTTTATTGGTTGCAGAGTTATAGCCAAGTAACATTTAAATTAATTAAATATTTGTATCTAACAGGAAGGAATTTGTAACAATTGAAAAAAAGAAGACTGCAACTAGTAGGACATATTCTTAGACACCAAGGTCTAGTTAAAAGGGTGATAGAAGGAATGGTGGAAGGGAAAAAAATTGTAGGGGAAGACCACGTTTAGAGTTCATAAAACACATAATGGATGATATGAACTGTAATTCATTCTGGGAACTAAAGAGAAAAGCTGATAAAAGAGAAGAGTGGAAAGCTACTGCCAACCAGCTTAAGGACTAGAAAGAAAGAAGGGGAAGGCACATCGGTTCGAATCCGACTTCATTTTATTTTTTTTTAACTTTTTTTTTCTAATTTAAATATATATATTTTTTAAAATTTAAATATACTATCTTATTAATAATTATTAACCTCTCATTATAAAAAAAGTTTTACAATAAGTAATAATTCAATAATAAAAAAAAAATAATTATTATTGATGAAATAAAATTTAATGTACTTTTCACTTTAAAAAAATTTATATATGTAATTTAATAGGCATACAAGGAAGTCATGTAGTGTCCACATCAGATTTTTAGATTAAGAAATGGCAAAACCTTTTAGTAGTAATTAGTAATGATGTTTGTTGTAATAAAAATTATGTATGGGTGTAATACCATTAAAAAAATACTATAACCATATACCAGTTTAATTATTATATCTATTTTTATTTCACATTATGTGAACTTCTAAGAAAATTAACTAAAAATTCATGTTTATCATGTTTATTTGTAAAGTGAACTGTTAAATGAATAATCCAGCAGAAATCAAGCTATAAGAGGAATTTGTTTATTTTTTAGAAATATATTTGGTAAATTACTATTTAATGCAATTTACATTTAACGTTAATATTAAGAAATTATCTCTTTAGGCTTAATTAATTAGAATATTTAATTATTTAACAAAAAACAATTAGAAAACTAAAAGTACTTATCTCAAAAATAATAAAAAATGTTAATCTTCAATCCATTCTTTGTGAGGGTCTGGCTGTAGTGCTTATAACTTACTCACGTGTGACATTATCTAAAGAAAAAGCAACATTTTTTTAGCATTTATTTGAGCTGGTTGGTGGTCAGTAATGTTTCCATCCTAATTAAAGCCCAATTTATCAGTATGATGGACACTTATTACCTGAAGGGTCGGTCCTTGAAGTCCACTCTTTTAGGCAGGTTTTTCATATCATTCTGAATGTAATCTCTTTTAGTAACAGAGAAATGATTCTTCAGATGGGTGAAACACATGGGATTTTTCTTAATGTAGATAGTAGAACAGCCAAATGTAACTCCCCAACTGTTACAATGTAAAATTTCTTAAATGCCACATCCCTTTGGGGATAAATTGAATTAATTTCATTTCAAGTTCATTAATGCTGTCTAGATAATAAATCCCAGTCACAGTTAATTATTTTCTGTTGTTCTGTTCCTGACATGAGGTTGAAAGAAATTTGGTTGATAAGGAACTCCTGACTGTAAAACTGGTGTAAACCTTGATTTGTTGAAAATACGAGTATGTTAAAAATGGTTTTCCTACACAGAGATCTGCAAACCTCCAAGTCAGAATAATATTTCTTCCCTGGATTGTTTTGTGGGTTTTAATTAGACACCCAATGGTCCTGCTATTCTAAATTATGTGAAAAATTGTAGTTACTGTATCCTTAGTATTTGAGTGGTTGGGAGGGGGTGACTGACTCTTAACTATGGACATATTCTATTTGTTTTCTAACAGTGACTGGATAAAATGCTCATAAAACTTGGAAAAAACCCCAAATTGGATCTGTCATGTTTACAGGTTAAAGACAGTAATCACTCCCAAATCTAATACTCCTAATCAATTCTAATATACGCATACATAACCTTCAGTCAGTTGATTAGAAGGCAATTCTAGCAAATATAAAAAAGATATTCTGGCAAATTGAAATGTTCAAAAAAATTACTGGCAAGACTCTGTTCTTCTACATGAAAGTATAATTTTATGATTAATTCCGACACCTTTTTTGCAGGATGCATAGAAAACAAGTTTAGTAGAAATCTAAAATTAGTGGTGCCTGCATCAGAAAGATAATGTTTATAATGATGATGATGGTGTTAATGCTGATCAATTACATTTTTTGTATTGTTAGTAAAATAGTGGAGAGCTTTAAAGCTACCTGGATAGCACATAGTAAAGATGTATAAAAACTGTTCATCTCAATTAAAAAAAAATTTTAAAATCTAAAAGTATCACTTACTGAATCTGTTGATACAGATCGTGCTTGTAATCGAGGTAAACTTCTTGAATCATACATGTTATGTCTAGGTGTTGTTGTAGCATAAGGATCTCTTATAACATTTAATGAAGTACATCGAGATACGCTTGATTGTAAAGGTGTTTCTAGTGAGACAGGTGTTGCATATCCCATCTCACTTGGGGTTTCTTCTTCTGCCTCCACATCATCTTCTCTACCAGAGTGCCACCACGCTATACACCAGTTTCTTATCCAAGCCCACGTTAAAACTCTTGGTTTCTGTAAAAAAAAAAAAATTAATTACAATATTAAAATTACTGTAAGTGCAATAGCTAACTATTTAAATTTGAAATAAAATAAATAAATGCTCTGGTATAAGAAAAACTGTATAAGGAGATTAAATTTAGAATAAAAAAAAAGAGTTGAACAATAATTAATTATAAATTTTGAATAAACAAAGTCTAATAAAAAGTATTTAGAAAAATAAGAAAATGTACAAATTATTATTTTGATAAAGGTGTAGTGAATTTTGAAAACTAATATGACATTTACAAAAAAAAAAAAAAATTAACGGTGTAGTATTATACTTGAAATTAATTTAAATTTGGAGGAAACAAAACAGTAATTTAATAAAAGTATTCAGAAAGAAAAATACTGAATAATCATTAGCTAGAAGAACAATCAAACTGATAACTAAGAAAACAAAGTGTATACTTTTTTAAATAACAAAGTTTTTTAAATGAATAT
>JAAAKQ030472212.1:9836-23426 GCA_010016005.3 Zanna intricata | reverse complement strand
CGATGACCGACTGGGGACTCCTGATCTCCTCTCTTCTCGAGGTTACTATTGTGTGTGTGCATGTGTGTAAATGTGTGGCTATTGGAAAAAAAAAGAAAAGTAATCTTATAAACCCTGCATTTTGATGAGGTTGAGAACAATGTAAATTATAATCTGAGAAAGTTCAAAAAATAAAAAATTGGAATATATTGTCATCAGTGAAACAGAGATTTAATTAAGGAAGTTAAATCTGAGGTTAATATTTTGGATGCGGTACCGGTTAAATACGTTCTATTGGTGCATTTATGGTACGGCATATATTTTAATTTTCCCCACAATTCCCTTTCTTCCTTGGTACAGCTTCAATAATTTGTGAAAAAGAGTAAAATTTACTTTTACTTTAGTGTAAAAAAGAATTAAAAAACTAGATTAAAAAAACAACATTACAACCTGTTAACTATGAATATACTCTTACTTAACCAAAATACATCTATAACAGAATGAAAACAAAACATGTATTTAAAGGAATTATGGAAATCATTATTATAGGTTGAAAGTAATAGAAATGGATTTTTGAGGCATTTTTAGATCTAATTAGTAATTTCTGTAAGTTGAAAAATAATGCAGTTACAGAAAAGCTGAAGCCGAAGAACATAATAGAATAATACCAGTATATTAAATTGATATAAACATATGAGAAAAAAGAGATGAACTGTGACCATCAACAGGAAATTAGATTGTTTTCAAAGACTTACTTTTCGGAGCATTATATAGATGAGAGAGAAAATGATTTAGGTGAGAATGAGCAGTGCTGTTTGTTTTCAAAAAAATGCTGCATTATACTGTCTAATTAAAAAAAAAAAAATTGTTTCTGAAAAATAATAAATATATAAATAAAATGAGGCTATTATTGACATGCAACAATAATAAAAACTGTTGCCAAACAACCAAATTTTGGATATTACATCCATGATTTTCATTTAATTTAAAAATTTCACTTAAACATTTCACACACATTTCACAGACTACAAAAAACTACACAAACCTTCCAAAAAGTGAATTATTTGTGAAGTTCTAAAAGTTCTACAAAAAAAAAAAATATATATATATATTAAAATAAAAAATATTCTATTAAAAATACTAAAAAAAATTTAAAAATGAGTAGAAAACCTCCTCCAACCAAAAGTGACTATGATTTTGATTTTAAAGCTCTTCCAGAGATACCTTTGTATGCTTTACGTAAGTAAAAACAATTTATCATAATAACTAAATTAACAAAAAATTTATACAATTATATAATTGCGTAGTAAGTTATTGTATTTTCAAAAGTATACAAGGGTTTCAAAAACGTTGGCTATAAAATAAAATTTTCTATAAAATTTTCGGATTCTGCTTGTAAAATTAAACAAAAAATATCCTTAGGAAAAATGGCAATTTCTTCTTCGTTCTTCCTCTGTCCGCCATTTTGTTATTTTTACATAAAAAATTGATATCTGAATTTTGGAGAGAAGAATCACATTAATATTTGGTAAGCGTCTTGGTAATAAAATTCACAAATGTGTCTTGGTAATGAATCCACAACCTCACTTGCTTGTGGTAAAATGAATATCTTAATACATTTCTTTAATTGCAGAGAAAAGGAAAAATTTCATTGCGCCAAATCTGATGAGTATGTAAGGTATGAAATTGTACAAATTTTAACCTCGCAAGAGCTTCGATGTAGAGGCTTTTTATCTTCTAATTTCCATATGATATGTCTAATTAATCTTCTCCGTGGAATATCGGAGACAACATACGTCTCCTAAGTGTTGTAATGTCTTTATCTTTTGAAGTTTTTACTGAAGTGAATCAAAAGTACCGGAATTCCATGGTTACAGTTTTTCTTTTGGGTTGTAATGTTGTACCCGAGTTTCAATATTAAAAAGTACATAACTGGAAAGGAAGTTATCTCTTTAGTCACAATGTTATTCTGGTCTCGTTGGCACAACTGATGTACTCAATTCCATAACAATTTGGACCGACATTTAATGTAAAGGCTTTGGTCAACGGGTTTTGGATTGTTAGTACTGGGGGAATTTTACTACAAGATGGTCACACCTGGCGCTTTGTGTGACATTTGGTTCTCTTGTTATGTTCCAGTATACATTATTTTTAAATCTCTTGTATTTGTTTTCTTAGGGCGTTTTTAAACTTCCAAAATCTGATGAAATTATTTAATAAGGGTCTAAAGAAAAAAAATCCAATGAATTTCTTAATAGCTAAAATTTAATTTTGAGTTCAAAACTCTTATTTTTTATTTAAAAATATTATTCAGTGTTATTCATTGTTAGTATATCTAACATTTTCTTTGGTACATTAGTCATTTTATTAATTTATTTATAATTAATTATTTAATCATAGTAATAAATAAAAAAACACCATTATCATTAAATTGTATCATCAAGAATGATGAACAGTTAAAAAATTAAACATTTGAAATGAAGGTGATCACACATTTGTGGGGGAAATGATGGAGCCCAGAGCAGGTGATGAATAATTAAGACTAATTAGGATAGCTGTGCTTCATTATACTGGAGTCATAGGTAATAGAATTTTGGGGGTATTGGATCATCGTTTTTCAAAGCGGATATTAGTACAAAATTATACGTTATCATTGTCCCCCATAAATACGTTATATAGACAACAAATAAAATATTTATGAAAATTTAAAAACTGTATTTGTGAGCTAAACTTACTAGTAAACTAAACTAAATAAACGTTAAGAATGGTGTGGATTAACTAGCATAGTGGTATTTCTTTAACGAAAGATAACTCTACGATGTCTGTTCAAAAAATACGTAGACTACTTGAATTGCTCGGGCCCAGTTGATTGCAGGGAAATCTGCTTAGTGTCACCTTCTTCGTACAGATCAGCTGATTACAAGGCGGTTTACCTTAATCAGAAATATCATTGTTTGTTGGTTAGCTACGCAGTTGTTTGTGAAGTGAAGTCGTGTCATATGGCGGATTTTACAATGAGTGAATTGAATGAGCAAAGATTTGCTGTGAAATTTTGTGTTAAACTCGGAAAATCTGTGAGTGAAACTTTTGATATACTCCAGACAGCTTACGGCGACGATGCTATGAAGCATGCGACATGTTTCAAGTTGCATGCACGTTTTAAAGATGGCCGTCAGTCTATTGAAGACGATGGGCGTCCTGGACGTCCTTCCACACCTCAACTACGACTCGCACGTCGACAAAATCAATACCATGATTCGGGAAAATCGACGTCTGACAATCGAGGTCGAGGCCAATCTGGCGGGGAAAAGGCCAGAAATGTGGAAGAGTGGTGACTGGTTTTTTCATTACGACAATGCTCCAATCCATTCAACCCTCAAAACTCGTGAGTTTTTGGTCAAACACTCCATCACTGTTCTTCCCCACCCACTCTACACACCTGACCTCGATCCTTGTGATTTCTTCTTGTTTCCTAAACTCAAAACACCTCTAAAAGCTTGAAGATTTGAGACGATATCTGAGATCAAGGCAAATGCGACGAAAGAGCTGAAGAACATCACAAAAAAAGCGTTCCATGACTGTTTCCAAAAGTGGAAACACCGTTGAGATAAGTGTGTATAAAGAAAGATATTAATTTCAACATGTACTTGATTTTTACCAAAGGATTGACAACATTACATTTTTTGTTTTAAATGGCTAATAGTTTATCTAGATTGTATCTTGCACTTCGCTTGTACAAGAATTATAATTCTTCAATGGATATATTATTATCGGTATTATGGATTTTGATTTTCTTATTTTTGATGTTATCGTAATTAATGATTTTTATTTTGGTTAATGAGTTTACAAAAAATTCATACACATTTTTTAGAATCACTCTCAAGTTGTCTGTAAAGTTATGTGATGACAGTAGGATTCCAATTCTTTTTTAAATACTTAAATGTTACTCTGAATTTGGATATTGATATGACTTGTATTTACTCAATTTGTAATAAATTACTAAGTTCGCTTTTTTTGTTTTTTTTTTCCTCTTTGAATTTGGATATTGATAAAAGGACTTGTATTCACTGGTTTTGTCATTATTAGGTTTGATTTTTTAAAATTTTTCAGAAACTTCTGGAGTTATCCGTACAAAATTTAGCGATATATATTTTATTAGGATCTTCCCAGTGAATTATGAATACAAAAATGTTTACTGGTGTTTATTGAATACAAATTTGACATACGGGTAGAGTAGTAAGCCCACCGAGCTGGTCTAGTGGTTAACACGACATTGCAAATCAGTTGATTTTGAAGTCGAGAATTCTAAGGTTCAAATCCTAGTAAAGGTTTTATACGGATTTGAATACTAAATTGTGGTCACCCGATGTTCTTTGGTGGTTGGGTTTCAATTAACCACACTTCTCAGGAATGGTCCACCTGAGATTGTACAAATCTTTACTTCATTCAAACAAATCATTTTCATTCATCTGTGAAGTAATATCTTACGATAGTTCCGGAGGCTAAACAGAAAAAGAAAGGGTAGAGTAGTAAAACTTCATCTTTTATCTAACATTCTCGATAGGGCTCATGTATTTATCATTAACATATCTCATTGTTATTTATTTTGTTTCTTCATTATCTTTTAATGTTTCATTACCATTATGCTTTAATGTATTTGATTTGTTTAAATGTTACAGTGCCGAAAAAAAAATCATCTGCAAAACCAACATATGAATATGACGAAATTACATGCTTTCGTAAGTATTTATTATTTTAAGTTTCTACGTACAGTTTTGTAATAGAAGTTATTTTTTATTATTCAATTAATACTTCTCCTTTTATTTGTGGAGTGGTATTTATTATGCATTTAACTTATTTAAACATTATTTTAAATTATTTATGCATTATTTTAATTATGCGGTTGATAAAGCCGATGAAGATCGGATACGTGCTATTGTAAGGTTACTATTTTGACTCGCAATCTTGTCTGCATTTTAGTGGTTTAAAAATATACCAAATATAAATAATATATATAGGTAATACATATTCTGTTATCTTATTAATCTGTTATTAATTTTTATCTGTTTGGTTAATTAATTTTACCAGCTAGACTTTTTTAACATGTGTTATTTTAATAAATGTTAGTTTTCAAACATTTCTGTATTTTTTTATGTTTCAATTAATAAATTAACGTCTTTTATTTTTTTACTTATTTTTTTTTTTTTTTTGTTTTAGCTGAAGTCTGTCGAATTTCACCTGATGCGAGGTATTATACTGAAAATGAGGTTAGATTACGAGAATTAAGAAACAATCCCCTAGGATTACCATGTTCAGTGCACGTTAGTATAATAGATTCTGTAAGTATTTTTTTTTTTTTTTGTTTTTATAAATTTTTTTAATGTTCATCATTGCATCATAAGTTAAAACTAGCATATATTCATCATTTCGGTTGACGTTAATAAAATAGAAACACTTTCCTTAATGCTTGAAACCAGTTAAAACTTGGTTTAAATTTATTATCTATTTTTTATTTTTTCAAGGAACATTTGTATATAACCTTCTCCTATGTATTGATAATTTGTGTATATATATCTTGCATATAAAAGATGTCCTGACTCACTCATCAACGCTCGTTCTAAACTATTAGAGTTAGAGACATGAAATTTTAATGTGTGTTCAGTAGAGGTACCGAACACAGTAGAGGTATGCTAAGAAAGGTTTTTTTGAAAAATTTCGATATTCTAAGAATATGAAATGATTCTTTGCGTTTTTTCGGTTTTCTCAACTACTAAAAGATATATCAACTTGATCACTGTTTTAAAATATTCCTTATTTAAATATCTAAAAACCAATTTTTGCGGTTTTCGATGTTTTGCATCTTAGGGGATGAAATGTGTTGAATCGAAAATTTTAAAAAATCGTCGATATCTTCTAAAATTCAGTCGGTTATGTAATTCATATTCCTGATATGAATATTTATAAATCAGTTTCTGGGTTTTGGAAAATTCCACTTCTCACTGGATGAAATGAGTAAAATTGAACTTCGCTTTGTTCGAACATTTTTGCGGAACAAATTGAAATATCAGCTTGAATTTCGGTAATGTTTTTCATATAAATATCTAAAAAATAATTTTTGTGTTTGAGAAGTTGAAATGTCATCGAACGGAAATTTTTTAAAAATTGTCCATATTTTCTAAAAAAAATGATTTATTCAGTCTGAATTATATCATAAGTATTTCTTAAATAATAATTTAATTCGTTCTCTCTTTGATGTTTATCTGGTGTCGTAAATTATGATATGCCTTATGATATATTCTTTTGTTTTGTTTAACCTCCGGAACCGCAATTAAGTATTATATGAGAGGATGAAGATGAATTATGTGTAGCGTGTGTGAAGATGCCATGCTTGACCGGGATTCGAACCCAGGACCTCCGGATGAAAGGCCGAGACGCTACCACTAGCGCCACGGAGGCCGACCTTAATAATACTAGAATCACCTAATGGTGGTATTATTCACCTGATGCTATTAATAACACTGACCATACATCCCCACATTTCTTATAAACAAATATATAAAATTATTGAAATAAATAAACACTAAAAAAACATAAAATAAATAAAATAGGCATATCCATGGACTTACCCAATCCTGAAACTATTTATTTGTAAGATAACAATTTTCTTCAACAAAGTTACAGATTGATCGAGAATGTTGCTATCTGTGATTACACATTCTTAGAATGCCTATTGTGACTCATTTTCTATATCTGGCCAATTGATTTATTTGGTGGCCCATTTGTAGACTTGGGTTTGTGATAATGTCATATTTTCAAACTGTGTATGCAGCCTAGTCAAAATTTTAAAGATTGGTAAGGAATTTCACAATTGTATGTTGTGCAACGATGATGGAACCTCTTCTTCTGATAGCTATTACTAACCAGAGAAGTGTGAACACCTATATGGGTGGAGTGCCATCCCCTTTTCTAAATCTCTATTATCAATATCTCTCCGTATCAGCCCATAAGAGTTTGCTCATGTGGAAGCTGTGAAGATAGAAGTACTATTTATATTTTATTGATCTGTGTAATTTTGAGAAAATCAAATATTATGATTTTAGCTCTAATTTTATATTGGAAATAAAATTCTATATGTAAATAAAATATCATTGTTTAGAGCTTTTAACTGTTGATCAAAGAGAGTAGGAATAAGACTTAAAAAATATACTGAATTCTGTTTTGGTATTTAATTTATTTAAAAACTTAAGGTGACAGCAGGAATTTAATAAGGAATTAAATACTAACTAGAGGAACATATCATTCCAGAAATAGAAGCGGTTTTGTTATTTAGCTTTTAAAATTACAAAGGATTCGTGATGTAAAGTACACTTCAAAATGAAGATTGATACAAAAATTAAATTTGCAGCCAAATATTTAATTTATTTTTATTTACTTATTATTTTCATACACAGTAACACAACTACATATTTTATTTTATAATAAATAAAAAATTTAATAACAATTTCTGTAGTATAATATAAAATCTGTAACTTGTATGAAAATTTAGGTTACCCTCTATAGACAAATCCATATAGAGGGTTACCATTACAATAATATTTTTTAAAGTGAAACGAAATTCTGAAATACACTACCAGCAACTTAAAGTAATGACAATCTATAAATATTTTAATTCTAAAATAGTAATTTCTCTTAACAATTTCTTCAGTAATTAGATTAGAATAACTGTTCAGTTTTGGGGCATTGTATTTTCCGATGTTTCTTGATTCCTGTATATTATTAGGTAACAGAGTGTACACCTTCAAAGCCATAAATTAATAAAAATATCTATACCGTTCCAATTTTGCCAAAGATAACACAAATTTATCATTCCTACTTAAATTATTTTTAACATGTGTTTGTTACTCTACATGTATTACACCTTTTATCAAAAATCTTTAGGACTATAAATACATATAAATATTTTATATTAAGTTAAATATTTTAATATGTTAAGTTTTCTAAAAAGTGGAAAAAATTTGTTAAATCTATTTTTATTTGAAATCATTCTAATCAAATATTTTTGTGTTATAAGTAGTGGCTTTATATTATAATACATACTCCCCAACAAGTTATACCAAACATTAATCTCGTTTCTAACAAGGAATGATACAACATTTTCAGGAACTTAGTTGTACAAAAATTCTTTAAAAAATAAAATTTATTTATACTTAATTTGATTTCTTTTTTATTTTATATATGTTGTTTCAAAGACAAATTCACATTTAAAAATACTCCTTGATACTTAACCATATTTACTTGCAGTATAGTTTGGGATGTACAATTTGTTTGTATTACGGTTTAAATTGCGATATTTTATGCCATAAAACATTTCTGGCAGACATTTTAACTCAAAAATGTTATAATTTGTTTTCATTAGTTTAAAATTAACCCATTTTCTATTAACGATCACCTATTTTTCATAAGGTCTTATTCAATATTTTTACTTATTTTGTATACACGTTTAGGTATAGATTTCAGAATTAAAAGAAAATGTTCAAATATTCTTATGTTGGTGGTAATATTCAGTGAAACATAGTCGACAGGTAAAATAGTAAGGAAAAGGATAGACAATTTTGAATTGTGGAGTGTTAAAAAGGATGTAGAAAATTAAAATGAGTCATGAGAATGATAGTCATTCTCATGTTCCCATTACATAACCTAAATGAAGAATCCTTGACATCAAATGATTAAATTTTCCATCAGTGTCATCTGATTTGATGAAAATATATAACATGTAAAGAGTAAACAACATCCAAAACTGGTTTTACTTCAAAATTGGACTTATTTCCAACTGTATTCTTTAATGAATATAAATCAAGAACTACTGAAATACATTTCATACTCAGTTCTATAACTAAACTTCATTGTTCATCATAGGAACTGGCTGTTTAATGAAAATCACTGTTGACACGGGAAAAAAAACTAAGTGGAATTCAGTTAACCAACTCCAAATAAAATCATCAGATTTTAAGTGTAAAATATGATCTTATAAAACTTTTTTTTAAAATTATTATAAGTAGATGAATGGGATTTAACAAAATTTTTACAGCTAGACCCCCTACATAGAAGGCCAGATAGAACATTTTTCTCTTTGCCGGTTTTATAGCATTAACTTCAGTGTAAGAGTTTAATTATGTTGTAAAACTATTATTATTAGTAAAGTCATGAAACAACTCTTGGCTCTTCTATTAAGCATTAAAACCAAGTAATTGTTTAAATCTTTTTCTCATGATTTTAATGATAATATTAATACTTTATGATAAAGCAATTATTTCATATTTTAAAGTTGTAAGAAGGATAAATTTGTTTAGATTAAGATGTGATTATGGCAAATAATTGCTTAATATTAATGTCTAGTAAGCTGTATTCTATATACCTTAATGTATACATTACTATACACTCATGCATAAAGTTTAAATTTATTTTAAATGAAATGGTCTCTGAAGTTCTTGACCTGAAAGAAAAACAAGATTTTTTAGAAATTTAACACTTTTTTTACTTTTGCACACTTACCTTACAATTACATTTAGGCTAATGGCTTTAAAATTTTTTTGTACCCTCATTACAATACTCTTTGTCCAACTCTGAAAAATAAACAATTGTCTAAGCTTTGATTTCACTGTTTGAGGTGAATTATCAAGAAGCGTGTCATTTCTTCAGATTTGTGAAATTATAGTAACTGATGGGAGCCAAATAAGGCATAAGTGGAAGCAATCTGGAGTAAAAAAACAAAAGATTGGGTAAATTAGTTTCTGTTGAATTTATTCACATATTTACTCAGAATCAAATTCTTTACAAGTTCCCTAGTTTATCAAAGTTTAAAAAAAATTTTGGATGACTTTATTACCCTTTATCAAAGTTATTTTACATCGATATAAAAGTAGTGTGTTTTTCAACACCTTTTTTTTGTTTTTTACCAAAGATTCTTGAAAATTATAAAAAATACATTTTTGGAACCTAACTTTTTTTTTGATCAAATGTCATATGAAATGACTAAATTGACCCCTTAATTTGGATCCCAAGAATTAAACTGACCTAATTTTATTGAAGGCCCAGAAATCAGGGTGTTGTCGAATTTTATAAGCTGACACTCATTAATGAAGCATTTTGGAATCTCTATTTATGAACTTTCTTCTTTACTTTCACCAGCAGAACATGTCCTGAAAATATGTTACAATCTTCCAGAATCATTGTGTGTGTGTGTGTGTACGTGTGCACATTTTTTCACTACCACATTACATTGATTCATCTAGTACTGGCGATCTAATTTTCTTATTGGGCAACAGTTACATGGAATCATATAATTGAAATCCAGAAAAAGTTGTCTAGAGGTCAATAGTATTATTATATCTTTAGCAACTAAAAAATTGATTATTTATGACATGTTTATTTTACAGAATCTGTTTAGACAGATATATTACAGAATCTGTTTAGAATTACAGAATTACAGAATCTGACTAGGGATCAGGAATCCCGATTACAGGATCCTGATCCTGTAATCCTGATTAGGAATCAGGATTACAGAATCTGACAGAATCTGTTTAGACAGATTATATCTGTTTTTTAGACATTTGAAGATGTATAGTTTTTTTTTATCTTTTCAGACTGAAACATCAACAACATCAATCAAATCTATGCCTCGAACATCATCATCAGGCAAATCAAAAATTCGTTTTGCAACAGATTCTACTGCATCATTGACAGAGCAATCACTTATGACAAAAATGCAACAATCACAGCAGTTTCCATTTCATTCATCATTGATGCCTCAACAGCAAATGATGAATGGACAGATGTGGCCGATGATGAGCATGCCACAACAGTTTCCATATCCTTTAGTAGATATGTCACAACAGTTTCCATATCCATCAGTAAATATGTTACAGTTTCCATATGCTTCAGTAGATATGTCATACCAGAATCGATGCCTTCCAGATGGACCACCAGCTAAACAACAAATAATTTCACAATGTTGTTTACCACCACCACCACCATCACCACCATGCCCATGCCATCCAGATGGACCAACACCTGATGAAATTACAATTTCACAATGTTGTTCACCACCTCCACCACCACCATCACCACCATGCGCATGCCTTCCAGATGGACCAACACCTGATGAAATGACAATTTCACAATGTTGTTTACCACCATCACCACCATGTCCATCATATCCTCCAAATCCACCAGTAATGGATTGTAGTTGTGCTCCTGAAGTTGCAAATGAGCTGGTGCAAGATTGCATGTGTGCACCACCAGCAGTCAATAATTCTAAATTTGTGTGTCAGAAACCATGTTGTTTGGCCAATAGGTCATCAATAACTGAGCAACCACCACTAGAGCTTTCTTCAAGACCATTTGCTAAATATGATGATTTGATTGATAAAAGGAATTCATTTGCATGTCGTTCAAGTGGTTTACAGCCATTATCATTTTCAGCAGGGAACAATCAAAAACAAAACAAATCAGTAACATTTCCAAAAAAGTTATTGAAATCATCGAATCTATGTAAAATTCCTTCATCTGGAAGAATAAATCCTTCTAAATCTACATCTGGAAGATTAAATTCTACTACAAACGAACCAGAATTCATGAGATCTCCCACTTTACCACAAAAAAATACACAATTAGTTTGCCCGCCAAGTATGCATATATTTCAAACAACAAGTGCTGCAAATCCTTCACAAACTCAGCAGATGAATAGAATGCATAAATCACAAAATCAGTATCAGCCGATGGCAAAATCCAATTTATCTGGAAGACTCCAAAAAAAGGTAACCAATTTTTCATGTGATAAAAATAAAATTTATCAGGAACAAATGCTCAAACTCACGAGATCAGAGATCAAAAGGTACAGCAAGAATGGGATATGTTTTTAAATTTTGTTTAAAAAACAACCAAACAACTTCATTGGGCAATTGACTTTTATTATTTAAACAAATTTTTCAATTTTCTATGCTTTATATAAAACAAAAATAAAAATTGTTAAAAAAATACCCTTGTTAAAGATAATGAATTTATAAGTATATTAGTTATTTTGAATTTTTAAGCACAAATTTAATAGTGAAGATTTGTTGTGCATGTCTGATTGGTTTTGCTTCATGAGATTTATATTTGTAATTATGTATGTGTAAATACATCCATGCAAACACTTTCTGTTTTCCTATAAATGGAAAAGCTGGGTGCAGCTAGTATTAAAGATACTTGACAATCTGCAATACAAGAAAATATTAAACTGATTGTTTCTCTTTTGGAACATATTGATGTGACTTATGACAAGTAGCTTCTTCGGAATGATGTATATTGGCTTTGATAATCTGAATGATTATTTGTTTCTTTTCACCTCAAAAAAAAAAAAAATGAATGCAGTTGAAAAAATCAATCTATTGCAGAATTCTTTATTAGCAACAAAAAATAAAATTCACTCCAGACTTTCTACTGCATACTTAATATTTAATTTATGTGAAATAACTAATGTGAAATAACTAATTTTATATTTTTTAACATCTTACTTGTATGACCAGGGACGAAGAATTGCCTGCATTAGAAATTAATCAAATGAAAAAATCTCTGGCCTGAATTCAGAGAATTGCTATTTTCTTCATATTATAAATCTTTAGACTGAGAAGAAAAAAAAATCATTTGATGTGCCATAATAATTTTTTTCTTTAGCTTATTTTCTGATGAGTTACTGTTCATAATCAGAAATCTGGAAGTGAAGATAAACTTCTGCGTAATATTATTTAAAATTAAGTTTTTTCAAAATTTAATGATAAGTTGAACTCTTAAAATTCATATAAACACTATAAAGTGTTATAATTCATAAGTATTAAAATACTAACTGTAACCTAAGATGAGATTCAATGTGTTATGTGACCCCTTGTTTCCTAAAGAAACAAGCTTTTTAATTTGTTATGTCTTAGAAGGTACTTTAAAACAAATATGTAGAGCATTATTATAGAGATCGTGTATCAAAATTATTACATTTCATCAGTAATATGTTAGATTGTATAAATAACTTGTTTTCTACACTAACCCTGGCAAGACATGGTCTATTATTGTTGTGAGAATGTTTGTCCCATTTCTTGGAAAGATTTTTAACTCTTGTAAGATCAAGTACTTATTTTGGTTTCTTTGTTATGTCCAACTCTACAACTCCTGAAATATAACAAAAGATAAAAAATTGTTACTCACCCAAGAAAGATTATATTATGCTATTATTGTCACGTTTAGTATTTATATTCATTTTTTATTCCTCAGCTTCAAAACAAACCTATTGTATATGTATTGTGATAATATTCTTTAACCAATTCATTTAAAGTTAACAAATTTTTTTTCACAACAGTAATATATTATAACCTCTTATTCATATTTTTATTTATTTTTTATTTTTTTATGAATTGTTACATTGTGACCTACTATTACTAAAAATTATAATCGTTGTCTAAAAATATGAACATTAACAATTGAATCTCTTTTTATATGTCGAGTGAATCAAAAATATAGAAACTCCTCAACAACTTTAAAGAGAGATCGTTACAGATAGAGTACTGTTACTTTCAGGATAAG
>JAAAKQ030472211.1:28285-41365 GCA_010016005.3 Zanna intricata | reverse complement strand
TAGTTGTACAGCATAATATAGAATCTGTGTGATCAGTTTATACAGTTTTGTAATATCTGAATCCAAAACTTTAATTACTTCTTCCAAATTTCTTTTAATAAATTTTCCTTCTCCATATAGAAGTTTGGCATGAGCAATATTCCAAGTTATCAAAAAATTAGCTTCATTTACTTTTTAATCTTCATAGCTAAACACAAAAGTCCTCATTGCCTATGAAGATCAGATTGCAAGGACTTACTACCTATTTGCTATTTACAATTTTGAATTGTGTTTAAAAGTGGGAATGACTTGCTTTGTAATGTCGACATAAATTGCCTACTTTGTAGTTTGTAACGTTACAAATAAGTCACAACTTTGCATTATTGTCAATAAAACCAAAATTTTCTTTTTGAAAGATTTTATTTTCTTGATTGATATTTTCAACGTCATGGTATCAAAAAATTTAAGTAAATTTAATTTCAGAGTCTGAAATTGAAAGAAACTAAATTATTACAGCACAGGAAAAAAAATAAACTGAATAGAATCTGTATAACAAAATATTAGTTACTTAGTCAATTAATTAAACAAGATTCTGTGGGAGAAAGAAAAGAAAAAAGAGATTTAAATGTTCAGTGAGAGCTGCATTTTCCCATCATTGCTATATTGTTTGCTAGGGACAGTGGTGTAGTGTTAGCAAAATTTCTCCTCATTGCCACCTCCAACCCTTGAATACTGGAATTATGATTTAAATCGAAACTGAAAGTAGCACCAACTCGCCATGACTGGCTAGTATCAAATCCTGAAAAAACAATTACCATTCACAACTCGGCTGCATTAACGAACCCAGCTTACATCTCTTTATTTACAGTGAGAAGTATTACTGTTGCTTTTAAAGTAACTGTTACTTGATCCCTTTCTAACCTAAATTTTACAGATGAAGATTTTAAAGCTATTATTGGATCTATTCATAAACCATCAGTCACACAACAGGATCCGTCCCCTATAATTGGTTATATACTTGTTATACCAAGCTACACAACTGAAAATCACCCTACTACAAGCTATGAAAAAACCCCTGCTGCAGACTAAGTAGGTTCTATACCTGAAAAGTTAATTCAAGAAACAAGTAAGCTAAACTTTAAAGAAATCTAATACCTGAACATGTTCAACCTTTTCCTGAAGCTATTGCAAAAACTAAAAAGGGAGGAAAAGAAAAAGAGAAATAAAAAATTTTGACTAAACAACAGAAAAAAGTTAATTGAACGGAAAACCCGAAAGATTATAAAAAAAAGTCATTTTTAGCCAAAATTAAGATCAAATCTGAGAAAGTAGCCAAAAAATGAAACACAAACCTGTAAAAAAGTCAAGTAAAACACTGACATTTAAAATAAATTCCTTAGTCTCAAGAACTTTAGATTTTCTCATTTTACTGAGCTTACCATTTCATACATTGTTCTTGTTACCTGAAGTAAACAGCTAGCTAAGAATTATTCTTCAATTTTTACCTTTTATCAGTAGTAGTAAAAAAAAGAAGCGTTGTACACCAAAGATGAAACCACAATCTTTATATGAAAATTTTTTTTTATTGTTAATATTAAAGTGGTCTCAAGTAAGAATCCTCTTAAAAATGAATTAAGAATTTATATGAGCTGCTCAATATAGCTCATTCTTTTGATGTTATCAGATATGAATACTCTATGAAATAATGATAATTTTCTCATTTAGTTTTTTTATAGTATTTATACACTGACTGCTTACTTACCATTATAATGAAATAAACAATATTGTGTTTATTTTATTCTGTATTCCCATAATAATATTTTTAATTTTATTTTTTCATTCCTCTAGTATATTTGGTTTTTAAGTCTTATCAAATAATGGAAAAGAAACATTTTACATGAAAGATGAAAACACAAATCTTTACATACTTCATTTTACTTTTTAATTTTGTTGCTGGTATAGTGTAATCATCTTTTCAATATAAATCAGGAATTTATATCTGTGATACAATGTTCATGTATTTTGAACACTAGCTGGTTTTTTATAAATAAAAATAGCCTGAACAGTAAGTGAATCAGGTTGTTTTATTTCTACAGCATTTGTAAGCCAGTTATATAGTTACCATTAGTATAAAATAAATGTTTGTCAGTGTTAGGATGTTTATTTTTATTTGTTTACACTATTCAGTTTTTTATATAGTTGTTATATTTAACAACTACATTTATATATTGTGTGTATTTTTTAGATCTTTTGAAGAATTATTTCATCTTTATACATTACTTAGTGATAACTAATACATGTGCTTTATAAATAACTCATTATTTAACTTAAAACTATTTATAGATAATTAATATTAGTGTTACATAAAATGTATTATTTTATTGTTAACTTTATTTATGTTGAATTGATTGAGTTTTGTTATTTAAAATTATGAATTGCTTAAAAAATTAATATACGATTAATTTTATCACAGAATGAATTATTTTAATTTTTTTCCTGTTCATAAGCTGTTATATAGCTGTGCAGATGCTTTTCTACACTACTAAATATATTAAAAATTTTCTAGTTCTTGTCTCTGTTCAAGATACAAAGAAAATTTTTTTCTTTTTTATAATATGAGGCATAAAATCTATCATTAAGACTAAATGATACTTAAAAGCCAATATTAACTCAATTTTTCAATGTTAACTCTTAGATCCTAATGTAATAAAACTGCCATGTGCTCTGTACAAAAAGGTTTTGAAATGATATAGATATTAAATGTATAACATCACGATGAATACATAGCTGGCATCATTCAGTATCAGTTTTTTGTATAGTATAGGATTGCTTCTTTTGAGATTAATGTTAAAGTTAATTCTAAAGATAACAAATATCTTAGAATTTTGATTTCTTTGCATATAAGATTCAAATAAAATGTGCACAATTTATTATATTTAATGTGACCCTCGATATTTAAGTTAGATATATTAATATATTCTTAAAAGTATAATTTGTTGATTTTGAATAGTGGATTCTTTTCTAAGATAGTGATGCACTGGTTTATTTTTTTAGTTGTATTTATATTACAAATTCAGGTATGTAATTTTTATAGCCTCTCCAAATATTAAATATGTACCACGTTCTTATTTGATTCTTTTTTTGTGGATTACAATACATAATACTGTATAATTAGTATTACACTCTTTGACCTTTCCCTTCAAAGCTTGAGTTGGCTTATGATTTCACAATACATCACGGTTTTTGAGATAACAAAACACTCCACAGAAATTACTCTGACCAATTTTCCACGACGATTGAAGGATTTTTATTACTCCATTATGTGACCAACAGAATAGCTTTCTACTGTCAGTATAGATAAATGATATCACTTTCAACCTGCCTAATGAATTCTGTTACTCAATTTTACAATTAATCAATTTCATTTCTGAAAAGAGTGATAATGAATTCCTAAGTTTCTTTTGTGTATCTTAATCTGTTCAGTGAAACATTCTGTATGCTAAAACAAACAGCATAATATGATTGGTTACCTAATAAAAAACACAGGAAAAGCTTGTATAAACTTATCTTATAGCCGGCCTCCATGGCACGAGTGGTAGTGTCTCTGCCTTTCATTCAGAGGTCCCGAGTACAAATCCCGGTCAGGAATGCATTTTCATATACACTACAAATCATTCATCTCATCCTGTGATGTAATACCTAATGATAGTTCCAGAGGTTAAAAAAAAAAAAACTTACAAAGTACGAGAATACTGGAATGAAATACAAACAGGAAGTCAGACATATAAGTATAAAGTAATTTATTAACACATGATAAATCACTGTAATGTGGTTACAACTGATAGTTTACAAAATAAAATTATCTGAGATTGTAAATTTTTCTTGATATTCACATTAAATTTTTTATTAATCAAGATATTAGAAATAACTTAGTTAAGAAAAGGAAAAAGAGAAATTAAATTAATATAAAATATTATACCAATTCCATACAACAGACCTTGTGGCGAATATAAACATCACTTAAATAACTTGATGACATATGAGAAAATCCTTCAATTTCACATTTGATGTTAGAATCTATCATTACATTTACCTGAAATAATTAAAGTACTGTTAATTTCTAATTGTTGAATCTTGAATTTTTTTATTTCAATTCAAGATGATGATATACAAAAAAAAATTGTTAATGTTCTCTAAGTGTGTCATTTCTTGAATTGCTTTTTTGTGTACATTACAGACCTGTAGATATAATTTTTCTACCACGTTAGTTTTAAATAAATTACGCTTCAAAAAAAGTTAAGGAAATATATAGTTAAAATTTATTATAATTTTGAACACCTCTACCTGTGTTAGAATGATTTCGATGATGCTTTAGAATGATTTTGCTGATGCTTTTCTTTTATAGATACCCTCTGGCATATCCTAAATTAATATCCAGCAGTAATCGGCTAGCATGTTAGTATTCCATTTTTCCCTTTATAGCAGCTTTCAATCACCGAAATGCCATGGTGGAAATATTCACCTTATCCTCACTTACATCTCCAAGGTTGTTCAGGAAAATTCCAGATGTGAGTGGAGGAAATATATTTTCAAAGACACATTACCTCCCATAGCTATAAGTAAGTAACTAGTATAAGTAAGTAGTATAGTATAAAGTAAGAAGTTTTATTAATAATATCGTGGCAATTGTCAGACTTTTGTTTACAGAAAAAATTTTTGCAAACGTCTTTAAATAAAGCCCAAGCTGCACTTCCTACATTATTTAACAATGAGTAAATACATCATCTTTGACCAAATCTCTTATTTGAGAGCCGACAAATATTCCTTCTTCATTGCTTTTATATTTTTCATTAGTCTTAGTTGATTTGGAGAGAGGGTAAAAATATCTTTTTGGGTTCAACTAAGGGCTCATGAGTAATGTTTTCCCATCTGGAGTTAAGTTGTCTCGTTTCTTCAACTCTTTGGTAACAAAATATTTATTCCTAGCTTGGCTGTCTTATTCGCAAAGAAAACACTTATACTTTGTACAGCCCTAACAAAATAGCTATAAATTTCAAATCACCACATATGTTCCTGATATGTTTTTTATAATTTATTTTTTCAAGAACATCTTTCAACACATCGTAAGTCTTTTTCAAATTAATACCATAAGCAATTGGTATCGAAGGATATTTGTTTCCGTTGGGTAGTTGAACCTTTTTTTAAACTATACTTGTACAAATCTATGATAAGGCTTCAGGTTTATGAACTTGTCGTAAATGCAACATAAGCTCGTCAATATTAGTCCAATAAACTAAATTATTTTCATCAATACAGTACTGAGAATGTACTTTTTACCAGCTTCAAAAGCAGAAAATTTTTGTATTTTTTTGAAGTAAATTCCAACCTTGCAGCCTTGATCCTAACAGTTCAGTTTGATTTTTTTAATAAATTTAAATCCTTAACTAAGAAATTTAATTCATCTTGTGATATAAGATGTGACTTATCAAAAAATAATTCAAAATCATTGTCTTCTTCAAACTTTTCAATAATGCCTGATTCTCCATCGCTGCTTTTGAAACATACATTCACAGATGGCTCAGGAACTGGAATAATTTCACTGTGAGATACAGGCCTGATTGCAGATTGCAATGAAGGATATTTTACAGTGTGTTTAGATTTTTTACAGATTCCAGACACACTTGTTAAACAAAAATAACAGTCAGTTAGGGTGACACTTTGTTTCACACCAAACCATAGTTACAACAAATTGCAGTCTTCCATGTACCTTTCAGCCATCCTCTTAAATACACAGAAAAATTAGTGCATACTACATGAGGAGCCCGTGTCTTATCATCGCCAATTTTATGCTGAAAGTACAAATGATATGCTTTTTTAATTGAAGGTGTAATTTTTTTTTCTATTTGATTTTACAGTAAACTCACCACATACATAACAAAAAGCATCCACATCATTTACACAATTTCAAGGCATTATGACACTGCACTGTTAACAACTTAAGATGGCAATAAGACTGAACAAAATTATTTATTCCTAAATCCAGTGCTTAATAAAACAACACAGCCGTGTTTTCAGCTACATGTTTTGACCTGCGTAGACATGATTAATCTTGTCCATGAAGGCTCACTCTTCAGTATTAGATATGAAATCATAATATATGACTATGATGTGATTTAATTCTTATTCTAGTATTGTTTATTTATAGTTTACAAATTATCTTATCAAGGTTAAACGATTAAAAATGAGCTAACAAAATACAATATAAGGAGTTGAAATGCTAACTATATGATAAAAAATGAAAAAAATCCTTTAATTAAAATTTAACAATTTTTCAAAAACGGTAGGTGATAGAAAGATTCTGAGTTCATATTCGTTTTCAACATCAAAAAACAGATTAAAATCATGTATCGCATGTTTGGAAACAAAAATTATGTTTATCAGTGTTATTATTTAATTGATGGGCACAAAAAAGGTGATTGTCATCAATTATGTACATCTAAAAGAACAGCCAATTGCTTTTATAAAAGTAATTGGCAAGAAAGAATTGGATTACTCATGCTCATTAGCTTTATTTGGTAGATTAGATTGCAATCAGCCATTTTCAGACAATAGTTTAATTTCTCATGACATTGAGTAAAGATTGCCACAACTGTAAACTGTCTTACAATATAAACAATTACTGAAATAGTTTCTCATACAAAAAAAAACTTATTGCTGCTGAAATTCACTGTCAATTTGGTAAAATCTGTGAGCATACATTAGTAATGAATGAAGACAAGGTATTGGTATCATGAGTTTAATGAAGACTGTACAAATATCCATGATTATCAGAAAAACAGAAGACTTATTGTTCAAGGACAGATGCCTTTGCTGAATGAGTAGATGCTGAAGCTCAACAAAATTGAAATTTCACAAAATTCATTGTGCTGAACTTTTACTGAAAACTAGGTAGTTATAAATTAAAATATCATAAATTATAAACTATGTTTGATTTTATAGAGGAAGAAAGTCGTATGTATGTATATTATATTATATATATATGTTTGTATTTATATTTGTATATATATTATATGAATTTATACACGGGGAGAACATTTAGCCCTGCTTTCTGCACCCTTTGTGAAATTAAACTTGTAGGGGTAAATTTTGCTTCCTTATAGTTTTTGATCTAAGGAATTGAATAAAAGTGATCCCAGACATCTATCTCACTTAGATATTAAAAAAATGGAGTAAAACAAAAAAAGTTTGTGTATAATATACTTTTTTTAGATTTCAATAAAATAATTTTGTTAATTTTGCAATAAACGAATACAGATTGTTAGTTAACTTTATACAGAATTTAATTCTGAAATAATTTATGAAAATAACATCTATTAGAACTAAAGAAAAATTTGAGAAGTTCAGCTTTAATTAGAAACAAAATACATAAACAGGATGAGAAAGCCATACGATTTTAAACAGTACAGTTTACATACAGATGCTAAAAATTATAAAAATAAATTTGAAAGACGTCATTTTAAAACATGTTAAAAATTTTCATTTGAATGGTTTTTGTTCGGTCAATCATTCACCATGGGCAATACCACAAATTTGTTTTCATTTAGAGAGTTGATGGACATGTTAATGTATGGTAAAGTAAATAAAAATAGATCGACTGCTATGCATAATACCGGGGAAAATTATCCAGATTGAAGAGTACCTGGTCGTAAAACATTTGAGGATTTACAGAGACGAGTTTGAAAAACAAGTATGCATAAAAATCCAAATCCATTTATGATTCACTATTTATATGTATATATGTTACAGTCAAAGGCCGATTTACAGTCATTTCTAGGTTTGACTAGTCAAACCTGCGGATTGACTAAGCTTTGTAGTCAAAGCTGAAAACAGACTTTCTCTTTCGGCCTTTGGCTAAAATGCTTTTAGGCAATCCTAGGAGCGACCAAATCGACCAGTCAAAGTTCAAAACTCATCAGACAATCAGCTTTGTCATTAAATACTTAACTAGCAATATGTTTTTTTTTGTCTTAATTTCACATGTTTTATTGTTGAATATTGCCTCTGTTATTACACTTTGAAAGAAAGTGAATGTCTATTGTAATTTGTCCCATTGTCTCCAAACTCTTTTATTATATTCACGTGTTATTACATTAATAGAGTTATTACATTAATTATATTAATAAAAAAAACATATATTGTGAGCAGTTATATTTCTGTCTGGCGAAACTTTAAACTTTTTTTAAAAGAGAATTAAATAACTTTATTTCTGTTATTTTTTAAATTAATATTAATTAGTAATTAATAATTAGTAATAATTAAATATTACTTAATAATGAATAATTATTATAATTAATCGCTCGAGGTGGGTGTAGAGAAACAAATCGCGAGCGAGAGCAATAGAAAAATTACAGTTTCACTATTTTTAATATGAAATATTTATGAATTATTAATATTTATTCAATTATGGTTCTGCAGGAAGAGAAGCTCATGTTGGAATAAAGACATTACCGGATTCTATTAAAAAAGTTCTGCAAACTGAAGAAGAAAAACCGTCACTATTCCTATCCCAAGTGTTGACAGGGGTAAAGGAGATGCTTGAAACGTTCTTAGTGTAGTTTTAGAGAAAACAGAAGAAGGTTTTTATAAGCTGGGTACCAAACTAGGAACTATCAACGCAAAGAACCAATTCCAGGAATGCAAAAAGACCATCATTAATATTAGTGATGTGCCTGATATTGAATTATCATTAAGAGAAACAAGTACCAAGGATTCAATGTTCGGAGGTCAGGGATTCATAAAATCTAATTGCAATAAAAGATGCAATTCTAAAATGTGCAAATGCAAAAGATTAAACGTTTTGTGCAACTCAAAAATGTTATAAAGCAACTACTTGTAACAATAAGTAGAGTTCAGCATCCTAACTATTGACAGTTTGCCTTTCAGTTGATATTCAAAATTAATTTGTTATTACTTAGAAATGTAAGTCGATTGTACTAACACAGAAACATAATTTTTATCGAATAAATGAGATACTAACAATTTTTTATATTTATTCTTTTCATTTTATACCAGGAGAGCTATGAAATAAAAAAACATTATTGATTCAACAATATAAATTTATGACTGGTTGAAACTGATCATAAGGTGTGAATAAAACTTACCAACAAACTTACCAGAATTCAATAAATTTAAACAGATAAAATACGTAACGTTCCTTAATTCTGATAACACCGTATCATATACAATAACAAAACTTTACATTTTATCAGACAAAAATACTGAAAACCATCCAGCCAAAAATTCATTTGACCAACCATAAGAGAAGCAATTCAGTCGCCAATATTTTATCCGTTAAACAAAACAAAAGTATTTGTTAAACCACGTTTTATGAGAAATGAAAACACTGAAGAAGCAGTACAAATATCTCCCACCTCAAGTACCAGAAGGTAATCATACCCCCCTTTATTGCTTTCATATTTAGCAATCAAGTGTGTGGCAGTCATTAGGGAGCAACAATATACCATTCCATAGAACACATGTAAATGGTTTTTGTTTCCAAAATTTGACAAACAGATGAAATTCTGTCAATGGTTAATTAGAGAATGTGCACATCATCCCGATTTCCTTAAATCTAATTACTGATGAATCTTGTTCTACAAAAAATGCATTGTCATTGGCCAGAAAAAAAATCCCCATGAGATCCCCGTAAGTCATTTCCAATGTACTTTTTCATTTAATATGTGCCTGTGGTCTTCTTGGTCATAATCTCATAGGCCCTTTTTTCTTACCGCCAAGCTCAATGGGGAGTGGTACTTGCATTTTTGCAAACAAATTAGATGGAGCTCTTGGAAGAAGATTATTCCACTTGCAGATTCCACTGTGGATTTTCAATGATGACGTACTTGCACTCTACTGTCAAGTAAGTAAGCAACGGATTGGTCGAAACTGACGAGAGAAATTATCACCTAAATTCCACACCAGTGGATGTTTTCCTTTGGTGTTGGATGAAGTGATTAGTCTATTCCTCTTGTATTGGAACACAACAAGAATTGAGACATTGTATAAGTAGATAGAGCTACTATCAGGGATAATAATGATGGTATTAAGCGTGCCGGGCTGTCATAGATTCGCTGAGTTGAACTATGCACTGAACAGAATGGAGGCCATAGTGAGCAACTGCTTTGAAAACATTCTTTTTGCTTTATCAAATAACCTTTTGATAATAATTTTTAGAAAAAGACAAAAGTATGTGATTTTTATATTTGAAATCTATTTTTATTTTTTTTTCATTGTTTCTGTTATTAATAAGTTTTCTATTTGTTTTCATTTACATTTTGTTGTTCAAACATTGATAAAAATTGTTTTGTTTAAAATCTTATCACTTTTCCCATCCAGTTTGTATGTTTTGTTTCTAATTAAAGTTGAACTCTTCAAATTTATGTTTAAACATTATTTATTCTATTTTTTTCAGAATTAAGTTTTCTATTTGTTAACAAGAAATTTTCATTTTTTTTTTGTAAATTAACAAAATTATTTTATTCCAAATAAAAAAAGTGTATTTCCGATAAAAATAGATTATTTTCCCCCATTTTTCTTAAACCTAAGTGAGATAGAAGTCTGGGACCACTTTAATTTAATTTCTTAGATAAAAAACAATAAGGAAGAACCAAGTTTATGCCCTCGAATTGTTACCCCGAGAATTTGAGTATAATTTAATTTAGCAGAAAGCAGAGCTAAATGTTTCACGACCCGAAACTCACTATCGAACTGTTTTTCTGACCTATGTTTATACAATTTTTTTTTGTGTTTTGGCTTTAGAATCATCTCACCAGAGATTGCTGTACAATTTAAAATCATCTGTAAGTTCTTGCGGGAGTTTGGTAACCTATTCTACTCTTGAAAATAATGGAAAAAGTTCAAGAAACATATGTCCCAAAAATATTTCATTTCGAGTTATGGCAATGAAAAATTTCATTCAGATTTCAGCTAACCCAATGAAATGAGATGAGGGTAGTGAAACTTTTAGGACCTTAATTAAGGCGTAGAATTAATGATTTCTTATGGTTTTTGACATAAAAATTCCAGGTCTCAGAACTGTAACTGCAGTAGTTTTTGAGAAATCTGGGGTGAAATCAATAAATTAGGAAAACCCTTTTTGTTATGTTTGACATACAGTAACTTTGTTAAATATGTAATAAACATTTATAACTTTTAAACAAAACTTGTAAAGAATTTATTTCTGAACAAAATGATTTAAGATAAATCGAATAAATCAGAAAAAAAAAGTTAGAAAAATTAGAATTTTATTTAGAAACTGTACACTTCACCAAGTGCAGTTTACATACCAATTTGCAATAAATATTCAAAAATTAGCCCACCAATTTTAGCACATTACTTGGCACGCTTTTTTTTGCTCTTTTAAGTTCAAGATTGTTCTTAGATTGCTCAACCACATCCATAAAGCGGGCAGATAATTGCTCACAAAAATGTATTTTTGTCTTGTATACAATATTTTTCATCCATCCCCAGAAGCAAAAATTTAAAGGTGTTAGATCAGGCAATCTTGGTGGCCAGGTAGACCTTCACTACCGAACCATTTCTCAGGGAAATGATGATTTAAATGAATGTAACCGACACAAGAGAAGTGGGGAAGCACATCATCCATCGAGCTGGAAGTATACTTTGCATCCCAGCACTAGAGGAACATCTTCAAGCAGCTGCGGGAATTTTTCTTGAAGAAAGTGCAAGTAGATTTCAGCATTTAAGCGGCAAGGTAAAGTGAACGGTCCGAAAAGCTGACTGTGAAGAAGGCCGCATTACTCATAGACGTTAAATTGGTGTTGAAATTGCCTTCCACTGTTTCATGAGGATTTACTTCTCCTCTTGTATGCTCATTGCGTAAGTTTTTGTGCCTTTTCAAGTGAAATTTGCCTCATCGGTAAACAAAACATACCTGTATAGTTGTCAATTTGTATTCCACCAGTTGCAGAAATCCAAGCAAAGCGGACCATCTCCAGGACATAGATCTTGAACTGGCTATTTATGATAGGAATAAAACTTGTTTTAAGCGTCCTCCAAACCATTGAATGCGAAACTCTGATCCGCTTGACGTCGTGTACTTTGCCTGGACTGCTTCGATAATAATTTCATCAACAACAGCGTCTGTTGGACAGATTGTTTGTAGCTGGTACAAATATTAGGTAGTGAACATATTTCCTGAAGATTGTAAAAAGTCATGCTAATTGTTTTGGAATCTGGAATCCTGCAATTCTGAAAACATATTTCATATTCTACTGCAGGACTATAGCATTATCATTACATAAACACATACACAAAATGAACATCATATCAGCGTAATTCTCTATTGTAAATAAGTATGGCATTACTTCATTGGCAAACTATCATGTTCAAACTGAAATTCAGAGAAAATCTTAGCTGATGATACTACACTTCACGGTATCCAATATACTTAATGCACCTTACACAATGATTTAAAAATAATACAGTATTGCGGCTTGTTATTGTAATACAGCTATTGTTATTTTATTGCCAATTTTGAAATAAATTATTGATATTTCTTTCAATAAAAGAATTATTATGCAAGTAATTTTTATTCTACAATTGTTATATTATTTCCATTTTTTTTTTTGTTTTTAATTTTAACAATAGCATTTGTTTTAAAGATTTTTAACCTTACCAAAGAAGAATTTGATATCTGTTTACACTAAATAAGTACTTTATTGACAAATGTAGTATTGTACAGTTTCTAAATAAAATTGAAATTTTTTTTGACTTGTCTTTGTTTTATTCAAGTTACTTTACACCATTTTGTTCAGAATTAAATTCTCTACAAGTGTTATGTATTTACTCTCCATTTAATAGAATTATTAACATCAAATATAAAAACAGAGTTTTTTACTCCAATTTATTGGTTTTCACCCCAGATTTCTCAAAAACTACTGCAGTATGGTTTCTGTACCTTTATTAACGTCCTAAAAATTTCATTATGACCAGGTTAGTTAAAATCCAAGCGAAATCTTTCATCAGCCGTAACTCGCAAACGAAGCATTTTAAAGACATATATGAATTTGTTATTATTTT
>JAAAKQ030472211.1:15301-28185 GCA_010016005.3 Zanna intricata | reverse complement strand
TTTGTTATTATTTTCTCGAGTAGAATAGGTTTTAAAGTTCTGGGAGAACTTTGTGATACAGTCTGTATATATATACACATACATATATATATATAATCACTAATTTTCTAATTAATGGGATTGGTCTTCCAAAGACTTTGTAAGGCTAATTATTGGTATTAACTGTGGAGTTTCCAGTAGTGTTATTTTTAGTTATGCCCCTTTTAAAAATTTAAGAAAATCCCTAATTAAATTGTATTGTAATGTAATTAAATTATATTTGATCTACGTTTTGTTTGTTAACTTATAATGAATATTGATTTATATTGTTGGGAGTGTTGAGATCTTGATTTTTAATTGCTTGTAGTGTTATCTTTCATAGACCAGATCATGTGCGATTGCTTTCTGTTTAATTCATTTGTGTATGTTGAATAGTTAGGGTGAGTATGGCTGTGTATAAATATCTTGTGAATAATATTGCAGGATTCACTGAAATCCCTGACAATGCATTTACTCAAAGGAAATAAAAAATATTTTCCTCAATATGAAAGATGGTTGGAAAATATTAATAGGAATCTAGAAAAATAGAATGGGTAAATGCAAATATTGAAATACATTGGTTACTTATAACTTGCCTTCCAAACATATTAACTCTACCATCCCAAAATAAATATCCCATATTTCTTTTATCAATCATATAAACCTTAAAAATGTTTGAATTTGAAAAAACGTTTTTTAAAAACACACAATTTTCTTGCTAGTAATAATAGCTTTTCTTCAACTTTTCACACCTCTACTACAAATGTATTGAACTTTAGATACTCAAAGTGAATGTTTCGTAAAAAAGTATGATTATATTCAAAAGCATTTGTCACTGAAAATAAACATGCTCATTAGGAAATATAATCTAAAATATCTGTTAAATTTAAATCATAATATTGACCTTATTTAAATTTTATATATTACATTTTTTAATACTTCTTTCCACCTTCTATCTCCTGAACTTGGAAGTAAATTTATCTAAAAAATAATATAATGACATACCTGAGAAAGAATCTGTGGATTTGAAGTTACGTATGGTCGTTTTTGAAGTGCTTTTGCTTTCTGTAAATCATCAGTTGTCAGAGGAATGCCAGGAATACATAACTCTTTTATATCTGACGGATGAATACCAATCCACTGTAATGCAGGCACTGCTAATAGCTTGCTTTTCTGAGACATACTCTGTAAATATAATAATATAAGCCATTTAAAAGATCTCTTCTTTAATCAGGATAGTGTTTTGCTCTTTGTTCTTAATTCTTCAATAATTTTCTAGCTTATGTACTCTAATTTTGCTTTGTTCTTTTTAACTTTTTTTCACTGTTGTGCCTTAAGACATGGCTGTAATGAAATTTTGTTCTTTATCTTATCAAAGTTTAATTAAATAACTTTTATAACACTTCATTTTCTTTAAAATCAGGTTCTCAGAAATAATGTTTAATTTATACATTATAGTTCACAAACTGACTTTAAAAATGTTTTCTCATACTTGCTCACTGCTTGGTTATTTTCTATAATGAAGTTCATTTAAAGTTCTCATCCATTCAAAAAAAAAAAAAAGGACGACAGTGTTATCTTCCCTTCACCCAACTTCATAAATGACTACCTATACAGTGGACTGTCTCTGTTTACAATGAATTTTGATAATATTATTTATAGTAAATAATGGTGTTCTACAACTATGCTAGTATCCTTGTTCACTTTAGTTAGTGCTTGCATTATTTTTTATTTCATTAAAGATACTGAATTTTGGTTAAATATTTCAGTGAATGAATCCCAGTAATCCAACCAGTCTGAAAGGCAAGGGATACTAGCAGATAAATTAAGAAAATAAAAAAGGAAAGATTAAAATATTCTCTATGTTTTAGGATTTTAATTGGGACATAACCAGTTCTTTATTTCACTTAATTATTAAAAATAAAGTAATGCATAAATTACTAGAATATAAAGTAATTATATTGTAATAAAATAAAACAAATACAAAAATTAAAAAATAATAAATCAGAATATAAAATTAAATAATTATTTTCATCCTCATTCAATTTCTCAATTACAATCATCTATCAATAGTACCTACCCTACTCCTCCCAAGTCTTTTTTTAAGTGTTATACCAAATTATATAGCATTAGTTAGCCTTCTATTCAAGCAATGTTTAGTTCCCCAGCATCTGCAAGTGATATGAAATGATTTGTAACTCAACAGTGCATTGATACCTTAAAGAAGTGAAACTAGATCTTGTAATATTGTAACAAATTTTATCATCATTAGTAAAATATAAATATCAATTTATTCATTCATTAGTCTTTAGTAACTTTACAGCTTTATAACTGTAACTTTAGTCTTTACAATTACTTTCATATTAAATAGGGTACACTTACTGAATTATTTTACAGACTATTAATCAGTAAAAACTGCTGCAAGTTTCTTTTTTCTTTTTATAATCTGTTCAATCAGGAGCATCTTTAATTTTGTAGAAGAGGTACCCTCCATGGACTTCTCCGGTAGTCCTCCACCCCTGCCGCTTCTAAGCCATTGGCTTTTGTCGGCAGTCCTCTTAAGCCCTCATACCTGTGTCTGTGCAACGCTGCACTTGGCACTGGGCAAAGATGTCCCCCCTCAGCCTTCATCAAACCGCCTCTGATAGAATCAGCTGCGCTTCTCAGACCTCATCGGGTATATTTACGCCATGTGTGACGCTCGATTTCACCTTCAAATCAGGAGCAGTGAGCTAGTTTATCAGTTCCTATAAAAATCATGTGCTTTACCCTAACAGATCATTTGCCTGATTTTGACTTAAATATTGTGCAGCCAGTAATAATTTATTTATGTTTCATTTTTAGTCTGTGTTTTTTATCAGAAAAATAGCTGCAATATCTACATTTACTACCAACCCATTCACTTTGCTATGGATGCATTGACACACAATGAAAACTGATTTCATCATGCTATGATTGCATAGTTACATTACGTACCATTCAAACTTCAGTCTCAAATGATTAAAAATAGTTGTATTAATCCTTTTCTTTCCCTTTTTTAATAGGAATGTTTGCTACAAAAAGAATTGATTTGATCTATTCCATTTTTAACACAGTAAATGAAGAGAGCAGTTAACTGTATTTGTAATGTAAAAGTCATATGTTCCTTAGTTTCTTAAAAAATAAAAATTGCAAAGATTAACTTAAAAGAAAATAATCTGAAAATACTTCAGTGATCATAACTGTAGAGCTTAACTATAGAGCGTAACTATAACATAGTTATATGCTGTATAACTATAGAGCATAACTATATAAAGCTTTAGAAAAAAAAATTAAAGGTTATAACCTTTAATTTTTTTTCTAAAGCTTTTTTATACATACAACTATTTTGAATAATTTTATTAAAAATCTGTCCAAAAACAGAACTGCCATTCCTAATAATAATTATTTAGAAAATCTATTTTTTTACAGCTAATAAGATATAAATACTATTAACAATAAATTTTTTTTTTTAATATTTTTTGATGCATGGCATTTTGGATGACTCATACACATAATTTTTTTGTTAGTAATCAATGGATTAACTACTGACGTTAGTCAAATTAATTACATTACCATACATCTGGATCCATTAATCATTATACAAGTATAATGTGTAAATATAATTACACAGTATATTACATTATACAGTAATAATCATTAATATACATGTGATAGATTTTTTAAGCTTTATACTTTAACTTTTGTTACACCTATCATTTTACCTAATATAAACCTCTGAGAAGTGAATCTTGCAGGATTTCACTATCCACCACATTCTGCTTTAATGATCCCATTCTGCTTTTCAATTCCCTGTTCAACATAATGTAACATAATCTCTTATGTTTAATTTATCATAACAGTCTCGTTACAATACAATTTGTATATTTCTTTACAATCATACAAACACCAATTTGTATATTTTGTATGTATAAAAATTTGCATCACATAAAATATTCAAACTCATTGTTTTACATACACATGTGTGTATGTATATATAATAATAGTACAAGTACATACATCTACACGAGTACATATATCTAATACACAAGTATAATAGTACTTATAAAACAGTACATTATAGTATTTAATGTTTGTACAGTATATAAACATATTCAATATCACAAAATAAAACTGTGCCACTACCTTACTATAATAACGGTTAAAATAAAAAATTCAGTACATATGTTATTGCGTTTACGTTAACATAAGTTAATAATCATGCAACCTACTTTTTTTAAACAAAAATAAATAATATAAAAAGAGAATGTAACAATAATTTCCTGGAGGAGAAAAAATAAATATATATCTAAAATTGCTAAAATTCTCACCTTGCAAATGTCAACATTATAAAGGAGAGTTTCTAACAAAGATAGGATGAGTACAATCAATGAGACAGTCAGTGAGTAAAAAATTTTAGGAAAAGAATAAAAATTTAAATAGTGTATAATTAGATGTTAATTGTTTATACTGTTGCAGCTAATAGTTCGCAAAACTTAAATTACTTTTCCCATTTATTTATTTAAATTCACTTGAAATGGTACAATATTAAGCAATACAATAATACATAAGCAATAAAAATATAGATATAAATCATTTCTAATAACACATCATTTTTGAAGACAGTTATGTAAAATCTTAGATGTAAACATTAACTAAATAATAATACTTTTATATTAACCACTTGTTGACATTCTTACTGATCAACTTTTATTAGTCATGAATAAGCAAACATTAAATCTTACCAAAGAACCAAAACGATAAACACACATAATTTCAATCCCATGTGGATCACCATCAACTAATACAAAAATAGGTAATTTTAATTCTTCCCATATCCTACGCAGCATTAATCTTGTATTTACATCAGGAAACCCTTTCCCCTAAAAAAATTTATAGAACAAAAACAAATTAATAGTTTCATTAACTTAAGCAAATTTATTACATAGTATTACATACTGCTATATTTATCTGTTATTGTAGTCATGATTAATCAGTATTCACCAATAAATTCAGAATGAGAAAAGGATCTAGGTAAATATCATGAATTTTTTACCAAATCACATCTCTGTAGTTTAGATTTGATGTAACACCTAATATTACTGTTGAATATGAAATAACTGATAAGCTTGCTAACTGTAGGTATATATTAAAATTTAATTTATTGCAACTAAAAAAATATATAAATCATGTTAAAGAAGAAATGTATTTACCTTCTGCAATATATATCCAGTGCTAATGTAAATCTTTGGCATCCAATCAGAAAGGTCACTTCTATTATCAACATTCTTTTGTGCTAAAAAAGGAAGTGCATGTTCCCTTTTTTTATTTGTATAAAATGTAAATGTCAATCCCTCAAGGGACCCTTGTAACTCCTAGAGGGCACATTCTCAGGTGGCGGATCGAGAGATGCCTCCAGTAATGGTTGGTAGGAGAGAAATCAAACATCTCCCATAGACCAACAGATGAAGAATTGGTCAATGGCCTTTAAGACAGATGAGGAAGAAATCCAAAGGGCAGAGAGGGTGTAAGAGCCTAGGAGGTGAGTTTCTGAATGTAATCATAGGGCAGATCGAGATGCTCAAAGATAGCAGCCCCATCACTGCAATTACTCTACAAAATGTTGTTACCGCCTTTAGAGGGCATAAATCTTTCTCACAAGTTAAAAAAAAAAGCCAGACCGGAAAAATGAATACAAATATGGAGAGAATAAACTTGAAGATTTTGGAATAATGGAAATATTAAAATTAACAACAAGGAATGTAAGGGGATTAGCTCGTAAGGAAGCTGAATTGTGTCATAGTCTGTCAGAAAATAAAGTAAAAAGAAACTTGGGGAAATGATGGATTTGACACATCAGAGGATGAAAAGGAGGAAGAATCTGACATTTTCTATTACCTGTTACAGAAACAACTAGATCTATGTGACAAAACAGATCACATAATAATAGCTAGTGATCCTAATGCAAGAGTTGGTAGACATCCTATGGATTGGTCGGAGAGACCAATTCTATATCGGAGGGGACATCCTATTTTCGGAGTAGAACATATGAATAAGAATGCTAAAGTTTGAGAGAATTTGCAAATGCTAACATACTCAAAGTTACAAATACATTTTTTTTTGGAAAAAGATATAAACAAATATACTTGGTCAGCAAGAGGTCTTTGATCAATGATCGACTATGCGATTGAGACTAAATGGATGGCTACAAATATACAGGAGACTCATGTATATAGAGGTGAAGATATAGGTAGTGATCACTATATGGTTGTCTAGGATTGAGTTGTGGACTAAGTGGAGAAGAGACTGCTGCATAGTTAGTTGTAGGTGAGGGAAGTGAAGTTTATAAAGCATACTTGCTCCAAGAAGAAAGTATTTAACGCATGCTTCAGTACTGTTAACACAATATGTAAATTCCATCCCCACAAGTGATGATATAGAAGACAAATGAAATAATATACTCTTCTGGTCAAAGAAGAAGAAGAAGGTTTTATCTTCTGTTGAAAGTGGCGAATGAAGTACTAAGTAAGAAAGTAGCCAACAAGCACAAAAAAGGTCTTAGAATATGGATTGAGCAGATAAAACAAGCAGTAGAAAATTAAAAAAAAAAAATAGCCTATTGTCAGATCTCCAAACACAAACAACAGAGGTGCTGGATATCTATAAGCAGGAACAAAATGTCACAAAAAGTATTATTCGTAGAATGCACGATCATTTGTGGGATAGGTTTTTCAGCAACATAAAAGATGATTACATAACCAGCAAACTGTTGCATACAATATGCAACTATAATAATAATAATATATAATGCTTTATTGCTTGATGAGCAACTCAGGATTCCTTAAAGTATGATCGTGCATAAACAATGTGTTTTTCTTGAAAATGCTAATAGAGAAAAGAAGGGAATTTAATTTAGAAACGCACCTTGCATTCATCAACTACGAAAAAGCATTTGACGAAGTAAATAGAAGTCTTCTGTGGGGCATAATGAATAAGAAAGGCTATCCCAAACACTCAGTAGAGACTATAAAAAGTTTTTGTTGTAATACAAGGATTATATTAGCTGCAGGAGACCAAATATCTGAAGAGATTCCCATTAATCAAGGGGTACGTCAGGGCTGCAGTAGATCTCTCAATATAAATATATATAGCATTATCATTAAATTTCTCGCTCATAGAGGCATAAAATTAGTGGAAATTCTGCAAAGACTGACAGCACATTTCAGGAATGAAACACTGACAGGGGCTCACGTGTTTGCCTGGCATAACAAGTTCAAGGAAGGACATCAATGGGTTGAAAATGAGAAACATGATCACCATCCTAAGACCAGCATTACAGAGAAGAACATTCGCATTATTTGTTACCTTATTGAAGACGATCAACGTCTGACAGTTTTCAAAATTGCATCAAAGGTTGGATCAAGTTACAGAAGCAGTCACATAATCATGACAAAAGACCAAGGGTTCCAAGTGTGTGTAAGGTGGGTCCCTTGTCTTTAATAGCAAAACACAATTTGATACTTTATAGGTCTGTCAGGAGCTTTCAACACGGTTTGCGGAAAGCGTTTTTCAATCAAATCGTCACCTGCAACGAAACTTGGGTCCATCATTACATGCTCAAATCTTAATAAGCCTGCATGGAGTGGTGGAGGAAGGGAAAGTCAGTCCTTGTGAGAGCCAAGACTTGGCTGTCAGCTGGCAAGGTGCTGGCAATTGTTTTTTGGACCGGTGATGTTGAGTACATTGATTTCTTGCATAGCGTCACACAATAACTCCTGCTTATTACTATGAGCTATTGAATGAGGTAAAGGTTGCTTATCATACCAAAAGACGTGATCAACCAATTCGAGATGTTATTCTCCACCATACTCGGCCCCATACTGCAGCTCTAACTTGCAGAAAATTATAGGAAATAAGATGGACTCCACACTTCATATAACCATGACCTATTGCCCTATGATCTTCATTTCTTTGAGCTGCCTATGCAGTAGGGGAACAATGATTTGAAGATGATGCAGCGGTGGAAGCCATTGTGCACAATTGGCTCGTGACATAACCCCCCCTTCATTTTACAATGCTAGGATCAAAAACCTCCCAATTCACTGAGGGAAATGCTTTTCCAAAGAAGAGATTACACTGAAAAATGATTCATGATTATTTGATTATATCAACTAAAACTTTAAAAATAAAGTCTCGTTTATATTTGATACCCTCTCTTGTATTTCAACTTTTTTATTTTTAGGCAGCAGGGAGCATAGGGAGCACAAACTCAAAAATTTCAAATAGGACCAATGGTCATTTGATATATTATTTTAAAGAGTTCAATGAGACAAAAAAGTGATACAATTAAACTAAATTTTGATTGCCCAATATCCAAATTGATGGCCAAAATGTGTTTGTTTCAGATAGTTGAAAGTTAATGATAGTTGATAGTTAATGTTGAATTTGGATATACCCTCTTTGAATTCAGATGAACATATTGAACGTGGTTGTCCTGACTTACCACTTTTTTCAGGTTTTAAGCTTCCTATGTCTGTTCCGCCTATAAACGGATGAAAACATTGTGCTCAATTGGAAAAGTATTCCTGATACAGCAGTCTCACCTCAAGGATGCTACAATGCCCAAGACCATACATGAAATTCATATCAGCTAGCTATTTCTAAGTTAGTGTGAATATGATTCACTTTTTCTTCCTTGGTAAATGAGATAATGTAAAAAAAAGTAATCAACTCTTACAGCACAGATCAATGTATTACCTTGGTGAAGAGCAGAAGTAAACTGGTATTAGTTTTTATTTATGTTTACAGCGATGATTTATATTTACAACTTGTTAATTAGAACATCTCCCTTTTAATGCAATTTTTGTTTTTCCAATATTAATACTATTTATTCTAATATTTTCATGATTTCAATAATATTTTAGTTTATTGCAGTATTTTCAGTATTATTATAATCTATTACATGGTAACATTAATAGAGAATTATTCCAGTTGAGATTTAATTTTATTCAGTAAGAAATGAAAATTGGTTTTTTAATACAGAGTGACTTGGTTTAAGAAATTTTGACATACATTTGTTATTAATGGATGAGAATAAATAAGCTGTCATTTTCTTTTTATTATAAAACACTTAATATTTTTTTTTAACTTAACAATTAAATAAATCAGCGGTTGCAAAGAAATTAACAATTAAAATGTTTTCAAGGCCACCATTTTGAAATGAATTGAGAGATCAGGTATATACAAGTAAACCTTTAAATACAGTATATGAAATTTCAGCTTAGACAATTAACCATTCCTGAGAAATAAAGTTTTATGTTAAGATATAAAATGGTTGATAGCCAGTAAACTAAGTGCCAGCCTCCGTGGTGTGAGTGGTAGCATCTCGGCCTTTCATCCAGAGGTCCCGGTTTCGAATCCCAGTCAGGCATGGCATTTTTCACACACACTACAAATCATTCATCTCATCCTCTGAAGATATACCTTAACAGTGGTTCCGGAGGGTAAAAAAAAAAATAAGAAAAAAGTAAACTAAGTATTTTCAGACATATATTGATATAAATTTTTTTCTTTATTCTGTAGTGGGGAACAATCTTCTGAATTCTTGAAAGGGTTTTTTTAATCACCCTGCATGTAGGAACCACATTATACCTGTGCGTGTACACACACGCGAATATATATTAGTAAAGTTAACATTTTTTCTTATATCTCTTAGCTATGAACATATAAATATTCAAAGAATTTTTTTATATAACAGATATATTCAAAGTAGCTTTTAAACCCCACCCCCCGCGCCTCACCCCGCAGCCTTTTTACATTCTGCACTCAAAACATTGATATTTTTTCCTTTTTCCTCAAGCTTTTTTATACTTATTGCATTATAAAGATTTTTCATAACACTTTCTGAATAAAAGTTTCTCTTTTCAATAAAGACTCTTTTGTGCATTTCGAAGACATTGTGTCCATTATGCCATAATCAATTTTCTCCTTGACAGAATTTTCTTTGCATATTAATATTGAAAGCAATTGTTCTGTTTAAAATCTTATTACTTTTCTGATCCAGTTTGTGTGTTTTGTTTCTAATTAAAGTTGAACTTCTCAAATTTGTGTTTAACTTTAGTAGTCGTTATTTACATCAATTTTCTCAAAATTAAATTCTCTACAAAGTTAACTAAAAACTTTCATCTGTTTATCTTGAAATTAACAGTTATTTAATTCCATACCTAAATATGTGTATTTTCCAGCAAAAATTTTTCATGTTTTACCCCATTTTTTCTTAAAATTTGAGATAGAAGTCTGAAACCAATTTTATTTGATTTCTTGAATCAAAAACCTTCTGTTATCATCAAATTTACACCTCAATTTGTACACCAAGAATTTTAGTACAGTTTAATTTCAAAGAGGGAGCAAATAGCAGAGCCAATTTTTTTTCATGAGCCGAAACTCGATTTCATTTTCTGACCTATGTTTATAAAATTTTTTTTTTTTTTTCCAATAGAATCATCTCCCAAGAGACTACTATGCAATTTGGAATCATTCTGTATATAATTAATAAAATCAATACTGTTATTTAACACTGATTTTATTACTTTCCATGATGTTCCACAATATGGGACATTAACACTTATTAATGCAAGTGTCAATTCAATTTTTTTACATTACTCATAGATTCTAAAATACTGGTTGAGGAATGATGTGTTAACAAAATATTCTTAATTATGATATTAATTCCTTATGTTGTACAGAATGTTTAAAATTAATAATCAAAATGACATCAACATGTGATTTATATGACAATGCACCCATACCTTTGAATTCAAAGATTACGGTACCTATGTTTTTATGGCATTCTGATGATAAAAACAATAAAGATAGTCAAAGATTAAATAAATAATTAAGGATATAGCATCTACGTTGTATAATTGATAGAATGAAAAAAAATTCAATTAGTATCACTATTTTAACTGTTGTTTTTTTTTTTTTTTACTCCTTTCCATCTGAGAGTTACATTTAATTAAATTCTAAGCAACCCCAGTTTATTAAATTAGATATTAAAATATGTCTTTCACTGTTTGAAAGCAATTGTGCAACAAATGTCATGATTAATTCTGTTATTAATTTTTTAGATTTCTCCTTAGATCAATTAAAACAATACAGATCAAAAACCTTTTTTAAACTTACAGTAATCATTACACATGGGCCTAATTTTTCCAGAGCTTTTTCCTCTAGTAGTTTCTGAAATGTTGCATCTTTTTCAACAACTAACACAAATCTTGCATTTGATTTAAAATTTGTCAACTTAATCACATCTTGTGGTATCAGTACACCTGAAAAATATTAATGTAGTATTAATAATCATAGGATGGATCATTTTTTTTCTAGTGGTTTAGAAAATGGCATCATTATGATAAATTTTTTGATACTTAACTGATACAGTTGCTGAAGCTTTTTAAACAACTTCAATCCTTTTATAATTTATAATATTCATATTTGAATATAATATTAATTTTATTATGAAAGTACTTTGGCAGTATCTCAAATCCTCAATCATGATTGAATTATTTGATTAAACTGTATATTACAAATTAAAAATACTAAAATAAACCATCCATATAGTGTAATATTTGTTACATAATGAAGTTAAATTAAATAATTCAGTCATAATTCAATAATGATGCGGGATCTAAAAAATATCCCGTATCATAAAGTACTTTTCCATATGAAAAGTACTTACATGATAAAATTATAGTAAGATATGTTGTATCTCATATTTTGTACTAGATGGTTTATATTAATGAAGTTAATAATGTATATCTTTAGATCATAAAAAATAGAATAATGATAACTTTCAGAAGAAAAATACAGGAAATGAGAAAGAAATCTGTTTATATTTGCACTTAATGCATAGAACAGATTGATCTTTTCAAACACCTACACATTATTAATTTCTTACTGATTTAATTTTTTTTTTATTATTATTATTCCTCCATCTTATATCCTGGTGTTGTAAAGATTATATCATAAAACATTTAAACACATTTCATTTATAATTTTATAGTATGTGTTAAATGGAAACTATATGACAGCAGGTTGCTATAATCCTGAGTATAATTTTTATTAAAAATAAATATTTTGTAATTTTTTAATAAGAAATTTTTGCTATAATAAAATAACATGAACTTATTTCATAAAATCAGATAAAATTTCATAAAACAGCATAAAGTAATAACACAGAAAATGTACGTCGAAATATTTAATTGACATTATTACTTATATGTAACAAGTCTTTGTAATTTACCCTGAGATTTGTTGAATTCTAATAATTCACCAGATGGTCCCATAACATTTAATGAACCAACAATCAATCCTTTTGATGTAGATTGTAGTGAAAGTTCCCATGGAATTGCATCTAGAACACTGTATATCACACTGAGTGCAGAATTCAAATTTGACTGAGTTTGAAATAGTGAAATATTTTGATAGTACAGTTCTCTAAACAAAAAACGAAAAAATACATATATTCTTTTAAATTATCTTAGATGTGCATCATATAGTTGTATTTTAATAAAGAGATATTAAACATATCAAATGATAAAATATGGCGATATGAGGCATAAAACCTGGATGGAATGTAGAATATACTAACCAACTAGTCCTATATTTAAAACAGTTACTTATTACAACTATTTAAAATATTTACTTATTGATTTAGTAACTTCACTACAATGCTTTATTAATTACAGTTACTTCCTTTATAAAAACAGATTGTTATAGTGTAATTACTTCATTACATATCAACAAAATGCAATACTTTATTTTATTAATGATATCGTATTTATTAATGATAT
>JAAAKQ030472189.1:0-23428 GCA_010016005.3 Zanna intricata | reverse complement strand
ATATATATATATATATATATTTTGATTGTTGTTAAATAATAAAAATATGAGGAATATCTTTTGTGGAAAAAGCATGTAAGTCAGCATTTTTCTATGTAAACCTTTTTTAAATGAAGTATTAAGAATAATCAATAACATCAAATTTATACATATAAAATAAATTATAAATTTATAACATCAAATAATATGATTGTTTGATGGAGAGGTGAACTTCACCTATGATATTCCTCCTCTCATTGTAGTTATTTTAAATTTAAGTTATTGAGTTTTAAATCTAAACTCCTGCAGAATATTGAGATTTCTCACTTTAGAAAAATACATCTGTTTATCAAGAACTACTAAAAGAAGCTAAACACAGTAAACAATTTTATTAATTAAATTTTTTGATTATTCTATATTTTATAAAAAAAAAATTATTTAATTTAAAAATAATTTAAATCTAGATTTTCTAGTATATTAGCTATCCTTAGAACTGTCATTTGAATACTTCTCATTCCCATAGTATTTTGAATACCGGTTATATTGAGCTATCAGAGATATTTTTTTTTGCTTGAGTACTTCATCAGTTTTTAAGTATTATATAGTAAATTTCTTAAAAAAAACTAATATTACAAAATCTCCAAGGAAAAGATGGTTTTTTGAAATGTATTCTCTTTACAAACAATATTTATAACTCTCTTTTTTAGTATTTATATTTTTTAACATATTGTCAGCCTTACCTTATATCTTTACAGTATTGTCGGCTGGTTTTGCATTATTTTGTTCTTATCATTTATATTTGGCAGTTGCCTCTCTGAAAATTATAAAAAGTTATTTAATTTTTAAACAATTTTGAAAAGTGTTGACCTAATTTCAACAATTAAAATCTTCAGTAAACATTATCATTACCAGTATAGTTTTACACTGAGGTTACTACATAATCTGTTGTCATACTTAAGTAGTTATGCCTGAATAATGTCCTGTAGTATTTTCTCTATATTAATAAGCTTACATTTTTCTTCTTTAAATTTATTTATTTTTTTTGTTATTTCCAGAATTTAAAAGTTATTATCTAAATTTGTAAATCCTACGAAAAGCTAGTTGCTTTTTTACGAATTTGGATACTAGAGTGTGGATACAGGTGTATTTTGGTGGTTGGGATTTAATTAAATACACATCTCAGGAATGGGTTTGTACAAGTTGCTTACATGTCATACATTCAGTCTTCATCTCATTGGGCCATGGAGATGTTGCTTATTGTTCACTAGTTGAATAGATTGGAACGTACACATTAGGAAAATAGAAAAAAACTTTCCCTAAAAAAACTTTTCCTTTTGATTGCAATCAAATGGACCAATCCAAAAAACTGCAAAATCAAAAAAAAAAATTGGCTTTTGGACTTTTTTTTAGCTGCAATAATAAGTCCTCATTGAGAGCTTTTTAATGATACATCATGGTACTTATTTTTATTTGTTCCAGAGTTATAGCCAAATAAAATTTTAATTAATGAAATATTTGGATCTTACAACGGGAAGGCACTTTGGTTTGAATCATTCAGGAGTGGTATTTTAAAAGAAAAGTAAAAGATAGTTTTTTTACTGCAGCTTAGTAAACATATAAATTATATATCAGCACCCTGGAGGTAGAAGGCACTTTACTTTTTACAGAAGAGCCAATTGAAGTTTTTTTATGTGGTATTTTTATTTTTGTCACTTCCCAAAAGTTAATCCATTGTGTTAACAAAACATAACTGTTAGATGTATTTTAACAGCTGATTGCTACATCAAGTGTTTATTTTATATGGGCATAAAAATTAAGTGGACTTGGTGTTTTGTAATCCCACATATTGTGATGCTTGTTTTGCATTACATAAGGCACTATATCAGTGTTTGGTGGGTTTAAAGTTGTAGAAGAATAATAAAAAATTTGTAAACCAATATTATTTATTAATCATAATAATGATTTATTAATTAATAATAATAATGAAATAATGCACAGCTACCTATGTTTAAAAACATTTGCTGTGTTAAATCCTGTTTACTTTGATTGAAGCTAAAATTAAAACTACACAATAGTAATATAAAACAAAAGATATCGAATGATATTGTTATAATTACTATAATATTTTTTTAAACAACTTTTAGGAATGTAAATGTTAAGAATTACTGAAGTTAAATGAATTTTAAAACACCAAATAAGGATAAGAAACATTATAAATTTTTTGAAATGAAATTTTAGTCTTCATCCCTGGATTCTGGAATATTGCTTTGGTTGTTTAAACTCCTGTAAAAGTGATGACATTCACTCTGTAAAAATTGTAATAAACAAATTAAGTCATTGTACTTCTTAGTGGCAGTTGGCTTATTATTATTTCAAAGTATTGGTAAAAGATATATTAATAAGGATATGTTCTTTTCTGTTATGGATGTTTCAAATTTATTTTGCGAAACTCACTGTTTTCATTAAACATCGTCTTAAAATAGACAATTCCGAAATCATTTTGACGTACCTCAAGATGTACACAGTGTGATATTAGAAATTTGTCTTTGTCTGCATTGGTTCTTCTATAAATAAAAGATGAATGAGGTTGATTATACAGGGATTTAAAATTTTTAGTCATTTAATTCCATATTTAGAACTATGATTTTGTTAGAGCACTGGCGAATAAACTGCTGCCAGCCCCAAGGTGTCAGTATAGTGAGCATATTCATTTTCTTCCGTTTTCTTTCAATAAGTGCATGGATACTATCTAGCCTCCATGTGTGTATGACCTTTTAATAAAAATTTTTGGCTGATCTTCCTTATTTGTGGATATTTCTGTAACATATGAAAACAGCACATAATAATTGATATATTCTTATTTTGTCCCCAGCAGTTATCTGACCACAATGTTATTTCCTCAATTTCAGAATCTAGTATATTGTTATCAGCCCATTTCAAAATTGCTGAAGCCAATTCATTACCTCCTCGACCAGTTTTAGACTGGTTGCACATAATGCACGATGAAGACTCATTTGAACTTCATGGATGATGTAGTTTAAAGTCCACAACTTCCTTTGGTAAAAACTTACAGAATTTGTAAGTGATGGAGTTGCTAGACATTTTTGTCCATTGTCAAAATTTTGTGTCAGGTATTACTTTTTGCTGCCTTAGTTTCTTTTGATTTTGCTTTGTAAAATTGTACCTCATTTTCGAATTGGACAAGCGCACAATGAGTTCATTTTTGATACGCTTTTTCTCTGAAGGAGACATCTCACCCTTCATCTTTGCGATTTAAGTGTCGCTTGTGTCCCACGTATCTACAGAAGGGGGATGCATAGCGCGAAAAATCCATTCAACATATGGAAGTACACAACTTCATGCCCATATAGTGTTGTTTACCCTTATACAAAAAGTCACTTGGTGTCATTTTAACACTGTTTATCTCAGTTTCCATTCATAATAGAACAGAGTGCTGTGTACCACTAAAAAGAGCACAGTGTTAATACTTTTAAACCTAAATTTCGATAAAATTGGATTTAGTGTTTTGTACCTCTGGGGTGCTGAATATTACTTAAGATGCTGATTTTTTTTTCTGGCAGTATAATTACTCCTTATCTTCTTTTTTTCTGTTTAGCCTCTGCAACCAGTGTGAGATACTATTTCAGAGGATGAATGAAGATATATATATGAATGTAAATGAACTGTAATCCTGCTTAGACACAGGTCAACCATTAGTGAGATGTGTGATTAATTGAAACCAACCACCAAAGAACACCAGTAACTACGATCTAATATTCAAATCCATATCAATGTAATTGCTTTTACTAGGATTTGAACTCTTGATTTTGAAATCAGCTGATTTGCGATGATGAGTTCACCACTAAGCCAATTCCGGTGGGTTAAATTATTTCTAATTTATTAATAATTCCTTAATTGATAATTACTTACCTGCTTACTTGCTATTACTTATCTGCCTTCTGTAAATTGCAAAAGAAATATTTTTTAATACAAAAAAAAATATTTTTATTAACCCATTTGAATTGTATGAAGCCCAGAGGTCATCACATGATTTTTTGGCACATAAGTTATATGATGACAGGTTGCAATGCTGCAGTGCTCCATATACATGCAGCATACATTTCAGGTTGTAGCTCATAAATTGCATTATAATATATTCTGAAGTGAAGTGCTGACCTATAATTTTCATAAAATCCCCTTTCTAGCCTCGCTTATTGTTTCTTATTGAAATAAAATAATTCTTTGTTGTCAAATTCTCTCACCCTCTCTCTCCCTTCCCCTCCCCCTCTCCCTCCCTCTCCCTCCCCCTCTCTCTCTCTCTCTCTCTTTTATAATGTTTTCAGCAGCAGCCATCATAGTGGAGAAAAGGTTTCATGGTGGTGATGACGAGGAAGAATTAACAAAGTATTTAGAAAATATCTGAAGCAGTAATAATGAATGTAGTGATTTTTCTGATGATGAATCAAAACCTGAAGAAAGTTGTAGTGATAGTTCTAGTAAATCTAATGATAAAATTGGTGAGAAAAGCAATGATAAAAGCAATGATGCACCAGGCTCTTCTTACTATGTGCATACTGCGATGCAGAAAACAAAGTGATTGGAATCAGACTAAAACTCAAAATATCCTCATTATATTCTTTTGCTGAACATTAGTGGCATTTTTGAAGATATATTGAATATGTTTGAGACAGATCCACTTTCAGAACTTCAAATTTTTTCAGAAGATATGGAACCTTTGTTTGATAAAATTTGTGATGAAACTAATGTATATGCAATGAAGGAACTGAACAATCCTGTTAGGAAAAAGTTGAAAGATGACAATAACTGGTTTCAAACTACTGCAGATAAAAATAGGGCTTTTATTTTGGTTTAGTAATTTTGATGTTGCAGGTGTGAAAATCTGCATTTCCAATTGTATTGGTGTAAAAATAGATGCATTGACATACCTATTTTTCATGGAATAATGATCAGAAAGAGATTTAATCTAATTTCACATTTCTTGCATTTCACTACTGACAACAATGAAAATGTTAAACAATAAAAAAATTAGGCCCGTTATACAACATTATTTTACAAAACTTACCCAATTATATGTTCCTTTTAAGAGCATAGCTGTCAGGGGATTTAAATAGGATTTCTAAGTGAGCTGTGTAGGCATTTAAGTATGTCATCATTGGGTTAATTGTTCTTTAACTCAACTTTTTTTCTGATTGTATGTTGTTTGATTTATATTTTAGAGTCCAGCACCGGCACCATATGTGAAGGAAATGAATGATGCTGGCAAATTTTATACAGATAGAGTTTTAAAGGATTGGAAGGAGAAGTGAGTACAACTTGATTATCTTATAGAAATTGTGGATAAATTTCTGTTATCAAATTTATATTGTAATCTTTTGATTGTAATTGTTATCAATAATTTAACATTATTGTGTTTTTGGAATAACCGATTTTTTTTTTAATTGCCTGTTAATTTTATAAAAAAATCTTCTTAACATGACGTTGGTTGTGAGTTTTTTTATCATTATTTAATGTGTTTGTATGCCAGCAGTTGTTTATCTTTTTATTTGTGTAGTATGTTAAGAGTTTTTATTCAGTAATCTTCAGTGGTAAAGATGATGTAGAATATACCTCCTATTTTTTTTATAAGGTTAACAAATTGTTAAAAAGTGTACTCAGCCTACAATGATCATTATTAGTGCTGTCAGTTTTGGTTTTGTTTCAGTTTTAGTATCTAAAAAATCATTTAAGAATTGATAAAATGGAATTACTATTAATCATTAACAGATTAATATTTTTGGTGTATTTTAAAAAATTTTAATTTATTTTTCCTTTTATTTCATTTATAGGGATCAGAAACATGTTGATTGGGCAAAGGCTTGGGTAGAGACTTTATCAGAGTTACAAAAATATATCAAACGCCATCACATAACTGGTCTGGTTTGGTCTGGAACAAAAGGCGGTGGTTGTGCCCCTCCACTGCCAGTGCTTCCACAACTTGGTGATCTTGGACTTGATTCTACAAATGATAGATCTGCATTATTTGCTGAAATTAATCAAGGAGAAAACATAACTAGAAGTGAGTTTTGTAATATATTGTCGCCAGATGGCTTTGACGGCACGTGGCACTTTAAATCCTTATAGTGGTCCTGAAAAGGGCTGTTTTTGTTGCAAATGGCTTGGGTGACTCGTAATTTACGACCAAGGAACCGACCAAGAAACTTTGTCTTCTTGGTATTCTCCAGACATTGGTTTACAATGAATTGAAAATCCACGCCAATGAATCTTCTGTTATTTGAGCCTGTAGTGGTGGGAGTCCAGCACTGCTATGGTAGGAAATCTGTGCGATCAGCTACCTGTAGTGGGAGTGCCGCCTGTGTATATACATACGTATACTGCACTACTGCAAGTTGCATCTGCCAGTGTTAAGTTAGGCATGTGGTAACAATATAAGTAAATAAACCTGAGAGGGTGTTAAATCCACAACCCTTCTACCTTCTAAGTAAAAAGCTGTAAACCAGTACCTTGATATAATAAGTGTCTGATAAGGGATTATTTTGAAATGTATATGTTAAAATTTTACATTTTCCTGTAATAAGAATTATGTCATTTATGTATTTGTGTATAGCACATCATAGTCACCTTTTTTCCTGATTTCACACATCATTGACGAATAATGAAGGTTGGCTGGAGGTTATCAATTTGCTTGGTATGTTGGCAAAAGAAATGTTTATATTTTTGTTGTAATACATGATTTTAAGGCGAACTTTATATAAACTTTGTTGGTTGGGTTTCAATTAATCACACTTCTCAGGAGTGGTCGACCTGAGATTGTACAAGATTACACTTCATTCACATTCATACATATCATCCTCATTCATCCTCTGAAGTAATACGTTATGGTAGTTCTGGAGGCTACATAGATAAAGAGAGAAGTAGGCTATTATACTACTCTCATTTTTATTAATTTTTTTAATTTATTTTCATTATAACAATAACCTACAATAATTTCATTTTTAGTTTTCAACATTACTTTCTAAGAGAAAGCTTGCAAATTTTCACTCGCCTTGATTTCTTAATTCACTGACTTCAGAATGTGATTTATAACAATATACTATTAATATTTAAAATATAAAAAATATCTAAAAATTGATAAGTGGAAGATAACAATAAATGAAATAGGTTGGATTAAAGCAAGTTTCCAGTAAAACATTCTTGTAAAAAGCAGTTAGAGATAACAACTTAAATAAATAAAGAAATGATGAAACAAGTAAATATGCAAATTTAAAGTAAAAATGCAAATGTGCAAAAATCATCTTGGTTATTGAAAATTACATGGATTTTGAAATTTTTTTAATGACGTGAAAATATCAAGATCATTGCAAATGTCACTGTAGAACTTACTTTGCAATGATAACTGGCAAATAATAACTAAATAGTATGGAATCACAATCTATAAAATACAAGCTGCCATCTTATTTACATTCTAACGACACAAAAATTGATTTGGTAAGTTAAATAAAATACAGAATAAAAGCATAAATATAATACCTCATTCTTAACGACACAAAAATTGATTTGGTAAGTGAAATAAAATACAGAATAAAAGCATAAATATAATACCTCATTCTTAAACATTAAAAAAATAAATATTAATTACAGTTAAGAGTTATTTTAGATTCTTTCAAGTTTATAAAAAGTATAATGTGAATTCCATACAAAATATTCCAAGATACTTCAAACAATAACTGATTTTGATTAGATGTATTTCTTTTTAGAAATGCCACTATCTTCAACCACAAATAAAAAGAATAGAGTAGAAGGAATAGTTCAGGGGACTGGTTATATTAATATTCACTTCGTATTGCTGTATGTTATAAATGCTAAATGCTTATTATATGTAATCTCAAGTCTATGTCCTTAGTTGATTCAATAAGTGTCTGATAAGGGATTATTTTGAAATGTATATATTAAAATTTTACATTTTCCTGTAATAAAAATTATGTCATTGCAATCGCACTATCTATATATTGCACATAATAGTCGCCTTTATTCCTGATTTCAAAAAAATGAATTACATATAAAGCTGTATTCAACATATTTATCCATGAATGTTATAACAGGATTATTAAAAAAAAAACTAAAAATGCAAACTTTGAACTAAATTAAAATATATGATTTTTGTAACATAATACATAAAAATAAAAAAATCTGATGTGGACACCATTCCTTGTATGAAAATCAAAAAGTAATAAGATTCTAAATAATAATTTTCAATTAATTTTAAATAATCAGATGTCACCAAATTTATTACATCTACATATATGTAATAATGCCTGTTAAATTACATATACACATTTTTAAAGATCCATAAAATCTTATTTCACCAACCACTTCAGATTTTTATCACTTTTTAATTGTTATTATTTATTGTAAAACTTTTTTTTAATAATTATTTAAATCAGCGTATTTAAATTAATAAAAAGTTAAAAAAAAAAAAAAGAAAAGAATATAAAAAGATATCCCTTGCCTTATAAGATCCAAATAATTCTTAATAAAAATTTTATTTGGTTATTTATTTAGTTAAACAGTCCTAAATTCAAAATTTCAACTTCCTATGGTGAATTGTTTTTGAGTTTACGAGATATGTACATCAGGCATCACGCCGAAACTAGTCTAAATGGATTCAGGGATGGTCAAAAAAGATATTTCTATTGAAATCTGAAATTTTTCATGATTACAATACTTCCTGAACTTGTAGAAGGATGTAAAAACAAAAAAAAAATTAATTTAATGGGGAAATATTCTCAATAAAATATCTATTTATTATTTGTTAAAGTGATTTTCTATGTAGTTACTTCTTTTAAACAAGAAGCATTAAAGCTATCAGTTCTGGGTGGTGAGTTATTTATTAAAATATTTTATTACATTTAATATTTTAGTAATATTTTTTTAGTTAAGAAACAGGCTATTAATAGAGAGGGTAGGTCCCAGGTTCGAATCCCAGTCAGGCATGACATTTTTGCACATGCTACAATCATTCAACTCATCCTCTGATGTAATACCTAATGGTAGTTGTGGAGGTTGAAAAAAATATATATATAATAGAGAGAGAGGGTGGGGGTAAATGAAAGAGGTAGTTTTAAGTTTTCAGTTGTGTAATTTCTTTTTTCACATTTAATATTTCATTAATACATTCACATGTTTTCGTAAAATTGTTTTTATTATTCAGTCGGAATTTATTTTTAAAATGATAAATTTTTGCTTTTTCTATTATATTTGTTTGTGTTCCTATATTTTTTTATAATAATCTTTTAGTTTTGTATTAAAATGTTGTTTTAATAATTTACAGTGCATTTTATCTTTTTCTTTCACTGCAGCTATGCACCATAATTGGAGTGATCCATTGTTTTAGTAGTTTGTTATAAACAATCTGTTGGTTTATTTAAGTAGTCAATAAGTTTATTAACAAAATTAATTACTAATGTTTTACATACTATCAGTGTTACTACTGCATACGTCGTTCCAATTTCCTTTATCTAAACTAGATGTAAGTTTATAATTTATTTGTCGGTTGATAATATTTATAATTAATAATATTGGTAATATTTATCGGTTGTTTTCTTATCTTTTACAAAATTTGTAAGTTTCATATTAAATGAAGTACAGAAATGGCCAGTGATAGCAGTTGTCAGGATCGACCTCATCACATCACTTTGCCCAATGAAACTACTCTTAAAGAAAATGTAGTCGATGCTGCTGGTGACTGCATTTCATCATCAAGACTGTTTTGTAATCAAATAGGCTTATTTATATACAATTTAAATCCATATAGTTGAAAAATACTAAGAAATTCATTTATCAGGCTATTATTATCAAGAATATTCAAACTTGTACCCCCTATTAAGATTATGTTATCTTCCATCTTTATATTTTGTAGATAAGCATCTAAACTAATCAGGCAAAAATGTATGTTCTGGGAAGGCGATTGATAAATGGCAATCAGTTTACGGTTCCCATTATCAATTCTAAAATTAATATCAATCGAATTTGCATTTTGTAATGCTACTTTCATTATCTAGTGTTTAATATTTTTATCTGTAAACATATACCATTACTCTTTGTGAATTTATTATTTTGAATAACTGTGTTATAACCTAAATTGAGATTAAAATCAATGTCATCACCCAAAGAAGTTTTGATCAATATAATATTAATTTGAAACTTAACTTTACTATTACTTAAGTGAAAAAAAAATTCATCATCATTTTGTCTTATACTTCAAAATTCATATTTATTATATATGTCATATTTATGGTTAAAATATAATTGAGGATTAAAATCATTTACTTATAATTTATCGTAGCAGTCATATACTATCAGGTTATTATTCATAGCCACAATAAAAAGAATGTTTAAGAAATATAATGGGCAGGTGAAGATTTGTTGAACATATTTCACAATTTTTCATATCTGATATTTAAATGTACATGTAAAAGAACCTTAATTTAGAACCATTATTTGTAAGATTAGCTGAATAAGTAATTTATTATGAAGTACTTAGTTCAAAATGTTTATTTAGTTTTATTTTTTTTTAAGAAAACTGTAATAATCAGGCATTTTACATAAATAATATTAAATCTAATCTGTTGCTTATTTTGGAGAATTGTTATTATTTGTACAAATATTGTTTGGCTTAATTTCTTATCAGATTTGAAGAAGGTTACTGCTGATATGCAAACACATAAAAACCTTGAACTTAGGTCTGGTCCAGCTCCATTCAAACCTCCTGCATCTACAGGACCTTCTATAACAGCTCCTGTTAAACCACCTGTTTTTGCTAGGCATGGAAGGAAGTGGGTTATTGTAAGTAACTAAATGTTGCTAATTTTAGTTAAAGCCTAGGACATATGTATTGCATATTCATAATCTCCAATTTTACTGAAATGCCAAAATGTTAATTGCTTTTTGCTGAATTAAACATCAAATTTCTTTCTAATTATCCCTTAGAAAAAAACTTTAGTTATCTTTATCTTTAGCTTACTGGGAATGAAAATAACTACTTTATGCTTACAATGTTCAACAATTTGTTCATTCAGTTCAGTTGTTTTAACTATTAATTTTTTGAAACCGTTAAACATACTCTGCCAGCTTTTATTAAAAAAAATTGAAAAAATTATAATAGCTTTTTGTAGACTGATAATAGCTTTTTGTAGCCTCAAATCTTCTGTTTATTTCAATAATTCCACAGAAGATAACTCAATAAAAATTAAAGATAGTTTTTTCCTTAAGAAAAAAAAAGGTTCTTTAGTAGATATATTTTTTATCAAATAAATTTACATTTAAAGAAACATGTATAAATAGAAACTGTGGCACTATGCTACAATTTTCACAGAGAAGTTTGATTTAGAGGGAACAAGAATGAAATGCTCTTATTTCTAGACGTTTTTTAATTGGTTCCTTTGCCCTGAATATTGCCCCAAAGAATAGAATATATATGTAGTTAAAATTGTGTAATTTACAGGATTTGTAATTTTTTTACATAATTTTTAAAATCAGATGAATGGCTGTGATACTTTTAAAGTGTACTTACATGACATAGAAAAGTGGGTTAAGACAAACATGGTTTTTTTGTAAAATTTTCTTCAGCTAAATGTTTATTCTTATATGTTTATAAATTGCAAATATTCTGTAATGTGGAATATTCTGTAAATTGCAGAAAACACCTGTAATGTGGAGTTTATTTAGTGCTACACTTGAAAATTTTGTTTTACCTTATATTATTGTAAAAGATGGTCATGAATTTGTTAACTTCTGGGTTAATGTTGATTACATTTTAATTTGTTTTCTATTATTTTGGTGCAGCATTTTATTTTATTTTAAGGGATCTTATATAACCCAATAACCAGATATAACCGTTTATATTTATTTTATAAATATACACTTACCAAACTTAATCTACACTCGCTAACCTTACTAATTAACTGTAATGATTTGAATATTTAAATATTAAATTCAGTAATAATTGCAATTATTTGTTAAATAATCAAACATTACTGTTAATTAGTAAGGTTAGTGAGCGTAGGTTACGTTTTTGCTAGATTAATTCAGTAATTATTACAATTATTTATTATTTAAATAAAGATTTTTTATTATTTCAAAACATTATTGTTAATTAGTCAAGTTTAGCGATCAAAGCAAGCATAGGTGGTTAAGTTTGGTTGATAAAAAATATATTGGTTATAAATATATTAAAATATTGGTTATAAAAATATAAATTTATATGTAAAAATTCCTGCTATTTTGAAACGTGCATATTCGCACCCAATTCTTATTTGATATTAAAAAATACATAAATTCTTGGCAGATTGGTTAAAAAATTCAGTGTTTTTTTTGAAGGGGGAATTCCGAAAAAGATCCTGTTTTATATTATTTTAGTATAGCATTTTTTTAATTCATATTTTACAAGATTTAAATATGTTTTGTTTAGGAATATCAACATAAAAATAAGAATCTAATGATTGATGAGGCAGAAATAAACGATGTTGTTTATATGTATGGCTGCATAGAGTCTACTCTTACTGTAAAAGGAAAATTAAATTCTATTTTTCTTGACTCATGTAAGAAATCTGCAGTAGTTTTTGACTCTTTGGAATCATCAATTGAATTTGTCAACTGTCAGTCTGTTGAAATGCAGGTAAACTTTTTTTTTAAAGTGAGCAATAAGTAAGAATTTTTAAAATCAGCTGTTTTTTTACACTCATCAGTGATAATTTAAGAGGACTAAAATCAATTTGACTGATTTTAATGTTTATTGCAAGTCTATGTATTTCCCATGAATTTACTGCAATAGAATCGACAACATTTATAAACATTGACCACTGCCATTTTCTTTTTTTTTTCAATGCACTCGAATTCTATAATTTCCAATACCATTGACATAGGAATCAACACAACCCATATTTTTAGTATATTCTGCTCCAATTAATGGTTAAGCAATCACTGTGTCTTTTGTTTCTTTTTGGCTGTATCTTTTCATATTTCCTTTTCATATATGCTATTGTGGTTACTTGCAACTGTCGCCACTGCATTATCATTCTATCTAGCAGTTTCGAAACTTGTTTTTTCATTGGGCAGTAAAGAAGCCTATTTTCTCTGATAGTGCCAGTAGCAAAATATCCTTTTTTGTTTAGCAAAATTAAACAGATCATATGTAGAAAAAAAATCGTCTAACAGAGTTTCCTTTGTTTGCACCTCTATAGAATAAATTGGTACAAATACTCATCTAGACTACACAAAAACCAAAGCTTAAATCCAAATCTAATTAGTTTTCCTTTTATAAACATCTTTTTTCTGAATACCTTCCAAAATATGGTACCATTTCTTTATCAATAGAAAAATAATAAGAAAAAACACCAAATTGTAGATTCGATTTGTTATTTGAATACTAGATTGTGGATACCGGTGTTCTTTCGTGGTTGGGTTTCAATTAACCACATTTTTCAGGAGTGGTCAACCTGAGATTGTACAAAACTACACTTCATTCACATTCATACACATCATCCTCATTCATCCTCTGAAGTAATACCTTACGATAGTTCCGGAGGCTAAACAGATAGAGAAAGATTCCATTTGTTACCAAACTTAGAAACTGAACATTTTAAAACAGTTTGTAATATCTTTTTATTTTTTCTACAATTTTACTAATTCATATATAAAACTAGTACAATGTGGGATTACAAAATTATTTTGTGATGTAAGAATAACATTTTGTACACCTAGCATGTGATTCATCATTCCATAAGCTAAAGATGCGTAATCGCACCATTATTTTTAACAACCAGTATTCATTATCAGTTCCATTTGAGATCAAACAAGGAACATTCAACACTAAAATGCTCTTTTCCATAATATTCAATGATAATACAGTGATTTTGTAATTAAAAAACTCTCAAAAGCAATAATGACAAACCATGCTCTGGACATTCAGTTGAGGTCGCAACTCCTGAAATGATAGAGAAAATCTACGTTATCATTGTAGGGGATTGCTGACTAAAAGTGTGTAAGATAGCCGAGACTGTTTAATTGTCAAATGAAGAGATAGGTAATGTTTTATATAAATTTTTTGATCATGGGAAAGTTCTGCACAAGATGGATGTCATGTTTCTTAATCCTCAAGCAAATCTTGCTGTGGAAAACTGTCAAGTGAGAATTTGGTTCTGTACAAGTGTAAAAACAAAATGTAAAAACACACAAGTGTATTCTGTTCCAAGTTTCAAATCTGGATCATTTAAAAGAAAGGATCAATGAAATTTTTTTAAAAATTAAACATTTAAAAATTTAAAAAAAGTACTGTCTTTAAAAAGATAGCACCACTGTAACATCGGCTGGCAAGTTGTATGTGCTTTTAATCATAGTTTTTCAGTTAATTTATTTTAATTTGCTAAAAAAAAAATATATATAAATATAAATTATAAGTAAATATAAGTTTTAGTTACATATATAAAAATATGACGTCAAAAGTAAAATTTAGTAGGATAAAAACAAACACTACTTGTTTGGCCAGACATTACTAAATTATTGTATAAATTTGTGTTATCTGAAAGTGTCCTGCCATCTATTGCCATCCTTATAAGTCATCCTCATTCTCTGCAAGTTGATAAACTTGAATCTCTCTTCTCATTACATTTTGTTTTATAAATCCCACATACATTAATGAATCGGTATGGTAGTTTTTTTAAAAATATTTTATTATACGGTTATTTATTTTGTATGCAGGTTTAAATTTATTATCATTATAAGCTTTAGTTATATTTTCAACAATACTAATCAGTATGTGATTGAGTTAAGTACACGTTATCAATTTTCAATTATTTATTGGTTTTTGAGTGTTAAACCTTTAATTTTTTAATTTTGTTTCTCATATATATTATCAAGTAATAAGATTACTATATCCATTATGAACAGCAATTTGGTTTATAATTGTGTATTTCTATATTTTTATTATTTTGTGTGTAAATGATTGCTCTATTAACTATGTTTGTATACATGTTAATTTTGTTAAACTGAGGATGCTTTATTTTTTATGAATTGTAATTTTGTTGGCTTTGGGTTTCCTACAAGCTGAAGTGATAATTTGATTATTTTTATTAATTTTGATACTAACACATCTAGATTATTTATTGTTCTACTTATGTCTGTTTCAAAAGCGAATTTTAAGTCGTTATAATATGAATTGAACTTATTTAAGATTATGAGGTGTTTATCACGTATAACAGGAATATAAACAACAAAAATATCAACATAATGAGTCTATTATAGCAAGATTATGATGTATATAAATAATGCCGTAAACAAATTTATTTTCAAAATCTTGTAAATAAATTTCGGACATGATAGCAGACAAAGGAAAACCCATCTGTAAGGTATTTCCCTGTGTATAATGCTTGTCATTAAATTAAGGAAATTTTGTTGTTCTATATTTCTTATAATAGTAATTATGCTCTCAATAAATTTAGGGCCTTTGTGATTGTACATTAATTTATTTTTTATTATGTGAATTGTTTTGTCAATAGGTATGCTAGGATACATGTTACTTATATCATAACTTATCCGAGGTTTTGCTCAAATTTTTAAGTTTTTAAATTTATTTACAAATTCAACTCCATTTTTTATATTATAATTTAAATTCATCTTTATCCAAAGTATTTTATCTATTATTCTATATAATTATTTTAGAATATTTCCAGTGATAACGTTAAATAAAGTTAATTTTAATTGTTACAAATTTTCAGGTATTAGGTAAAGTACCAACAATTTCAATATACAAAACAGATGGATGTCAGATTTATCTTAGTAAAGATTCATTGGAAGTTGAAGTAATTAGCTCAAAATCATCAGAAATGAATGTTCTTGTTCCTAAAGAAAATGGCGACTTCGTAAGTATTGTTACTTTTAACGTGTTGACTTCTTTTAAAGTAGAATTTACAGATAAATTTTGTTTTTAAGATTTTTATTGTATGATTAATTTCCAGACAATACAATATTACATTGATTTATGTAGCATCTTTTATTCTTTTTCTTAAGGAACGTTTAATTATCTATATTATAAGAGTAGCTTTTATTTTTTAATTTATTATTGTTTGATTCTCATTTCAAAACACTCGTGAAATTTGTCTCTTAAAATTTTTTTAATAACTTGCATATTTTTTCTTTTGTTTAACCTCCTGAACCACCGTTAAGGTATATCTTCAGAGGATGAGATGAATGAATTGTAGCGTGGTGTGAAAAATGCCTTGCCTGACCGGGATTCAAACCCGGGACCTGTGGATGAAAGGCCAAGACGCTACCACTCGTGCCACGGAGGCCGATAACTTGCATATTTAATACTGTTTATTTGTACACTCCTCCCCCATTGTACCTAATGAAATCACATGAGTTCACTCATAATTAAGAATATTGCCTAGGATTAATTGTAAAGTTATTAACCTGATTACAAGCTTAATATAATCAAATTTTATGTTTTTCTTGAAAATATGCGATTAGAAATATATGATGTGAGTATGCATATGATGTGAGCATTCAGTGCTAGATATGCAAATAGGTTAGATATCTTTTACTTCAGTACTTATGGTGCATTTTTAAATGGAAGTAGTCCCATGGGAATTAAAGAATAATTTGTAGAAACCGTATATATAGCACACACCATTTAATTTCAAAGAAGTCATGGTTATCCACCTGCTTTCTTCAGCAAGAAACACTTGCCAAAGAGATTAAAGGAAAGAGATTGAATGAAAGAGAAAATTAATTTGAATTTTTTAATTTTTTTCTTTTAATTCTGCTTTTTTTAAACCGCCAATAAAGTTGAAAACAGAATATGTAGAGAAATTAAAAAAGGGAGCCCAATTCAATTTTCAAAAATTTTGTATTCTCTCAATCATGCCCTAGATGGTATTTTTTTTATGCATATAGTTACTTGCTATTTACCATAAATAGCAATTGAAAAACTAAAATTCAGACACTTCTGAAAAATAACAATCGCAACATTTCCTCTTCAGGAATAAAAAAATGTATGCTGAAAATTTTAACTTTTTTATTGTTCAAATATATCAGAGGAAAGTGGAAAGATTTTTAATTAGAAAATTATTAAATTTAACAATGATTTATCTTGTGTTTTACATGATGTGTTTGCTGTTGTTCAGGATAAACTAATTCCAAAATATTTTCTGTAAAATTGCTTTATTGTTATTATTGAACTAATTGCAAATCAGAGATTAAAAATTATTAATATAAATCAATATACTTAAATTTAAAAAAAGTTAAAAAATAAAGGCGATGTCGGATTCAAACTGATGTGTCTTCCCCTTGTAAGATCCAAATATTTTATTAATTAAAATTTTATTTGGCTATAACTCTGGAACCAATGAAATAAGTACCATTTATATCATTGAAAAGCTCTCAATGAGTGTCTATTATTGCAATTAAGAAAGAATCCAACATCCTAATTTTTTGGATTTTGGGCTTTTTTTGGACAGTTTTGGTCAAGTCGATTGCAATAAAAGGGGAGGTGCACAACAATGTTATGGCCTGTAATTTTTGAGTTATGAGAGATACATACATATGTATGTACAGATGTTATGTTAAATCTAGTCAAAATAGATTCAGAGATGTAAAAATGGATATTTCTGTTGAAATTTAAAACCAACATTTTTTTTGTGATCACAATACTTCCTATACTTCTAATATATACTTCCTTTATTATAAGGAAGTAAAAATACTAATGATTGGTGTATTTTTTGTAGGCTGAGTTTCGTGCACCTGAACAATTCAAGATAACTGTGAAACCTACTGGACTGACTACAGTAGTTATTGATAATAAATGCTAAATGTATGAAGATTGTACAGGTTAATATTAAATAATGTCATGAATGATAAAAAGGAACATCAGGGTTTTAATTACAGATAACCCATTGGTATACGTGTTTATAATATGGATTATTATAAAACTGATTCCACAGTGTCTGTGGGCTCAGTTTTACATTTCATCTGTTACTTTTAAGAACTTTTTTTAAGTATGTTTTATAAGGTAATATTTATTATGGTATTGTTATATCTGCTATAATAATTGTAGTTACAATTCATTAATACTGTGGTTTATATTGTGGTTTCTTATACTATCCACTAGCATTTTACATACATTTTAACTTAACATAAAAGAAAGAAGTTAATTTAATTTTGGCCTAGGGTTCTGTATATTAATGAGATTTTCATTTTATATATGTACTTCATATATTATATAAATAAAGCTTGACTGTTGCATAGTATTTTTACATTCAAAGAAATTTTGATACCACTTGTCCTAGTATTGATTTTTTAATTATTAAATAAATCCTCTATTAATCGTAAGACCTTGCTGATGGTGAGGGAGCTTGAGTGCTTAGTGATGGTTGCACCTTCAGTTCTGCTACTTTATCAGATAGGTATCTTGTTGAGGGCCAAACTAAGAAATGATTTCCAAAAAAGGGCATTAGCTCTTTCTGTAGTTGTTACGGGAGTGGGTCAAGAGGACTCTTAAAAGGCCATATCAACATCACTTAATCTTCTGAGTTCTGTACAGCTAAAAGCAGTGGAAAACTATAGCTGTTTTTTTCCCTAAAAAATGTAGCTCTCTAACATTTCCATTTAACAAAGATGGAGGCGCCTCCCTTGATAAAATATTCATTAGATAAACTGGTCCCCCATTTAGATTTCCAGGTCAGGACTGCTGAGGAAGGGGTCACCAGAAAATTAAAAAATAACATTCTACTAGTTGGAGTGTGAAATGTTAGAAGTTAAATTTTAAAGAGGGAAATGGGTAGGATAAATGTACATGTAGTAGGAATTATCAAGGTTTGGAGAAAGAGGAAAACAACTTTTGGTTACGTGATTTTTTTAATAATTAACTCAGTGTCAAATAAAGGGCAGGCAGAAGGAGGTTTTGTAATGAACCAGAAGATAGGGAAGAGAGTAAAGTATTTCAAAATCTATAATGATAGAATCATTATAATAAGGATAAAATCAAAACCTAAGCCGACAATGATTGTTAACATCTACATGTCTATAAGTGTCCATGATGATGATGATGAGGTAGAGTGTGTGTATGAAGAAATTGATGCAAACACATAAAAGGGGATGAAAATTTAATACTGAAGATTGGATTGCAAGCATTGGCAAAGATCAGGAAGGAAATTTTGTGGGTGAATATGGGTTGGGCAAAATGAATGACAGAGAGGACTGACTTATTAAGTTTTGCACGAAGCATAATTTAGTAATTGCCAACATGTTATTTAGAAATCATAATAGAAGAATATACACATCGAAAAAGTGAAGTGATAATGCAAGATATCAGATATCGTAGTTAAACAAAGATTATATCATAGTTAAAGATTTGAGAAACAACTCGTCAACTGAAAAGTTTATCCTGGAGCACACATTGATAGGGACCATAATATAGTGATAATGAAATGTAGATTGGGGTTTAAAAACCTGAAGAAAAGGTATCAGATGAATCTGTAGAATTTAGGGAAGCTTGAGGAACAGGAGGTAAAGAAGATTTTTGAGGAGGACATCACAAGAGATCTGAGTAAAAAAGATAAGGTAGAAAATATAGAAGAAGAATGGGAGAATGTTAAAAACAAAATTCTTAAAAAGGTAAAAGTAACTATCAACAGTTAAGAAATACTACAAACAGTGAAAATTCCAAGACTTCCAAGATTTATTTTCGTTAGAAAGAACTACAGTGATCCTTTTGTTATGTGCTGGTTAGGAAATCTGCATTAACTCATTCCAAGCTCCAATAAAGTTCTTTGCATTATCATTATCGCTGAATATTTTGGAACATTTTCCTCTGCACATGAAAAAACAATGCAATGCTGCAATAAAGGTATTTATAGTCAATTCTTGGACAAGCTGTAAGTGAATCGCCTTTGTAGCCATGCAAAAAAATAGTGACATGAAACCGTTTATGCTTTTAGCTTCACACCTGTGTGTGATAAGTATTTCAATCAGTTTGCAATAGTCGACACAGATGTTTAAAAATGGTCTGACTGACTGTATTTGCTCAACAGGCAGGTCACCCATTTGTTGCTGTATGAACTTGGTTTAGCTTTAAAACAGGTTATGCATTCACGAACTACTTTTTTAGCAAGTCTACAGCCACTGACTGGTCAAAATTTCAATTGATGAGATGTGAGTAGAGCTTGTGGTCCAGCTTGCAATTGCTTTGTGTCCATGCCTCACAATGAGCTTTGTTAAATGACTATTTTAAGGCAGTAGACTTGAATGCATTTGGTTGTAAGTGAAATCAGAATTTTTAATATTACCACCCACCCTGATGATGACCTCGTTGCTGTAAATAAATGGGGACAGGGATAGTTCTGCTGGCTGCTTCTAATTCTTTGCTATTACTTAATTGATAACTGAATTCCTTCGATTTATTTTCACTAGAATAGTTTGATTGGTCCTAGCTTTGTTACTACTAAATTGTCCTTGTTGTTTATCTTCATTTTCTCCTTCAAATTGTTTATGAATCTAAGAATATGTGCAGAGTTACTTGTTTCAGCTTAATGAATATTGAAAATCTGTGAGTAAAATCATCTTTCATGTCAATAATTTGAAATGATTGTGTTTATTTGCGTTCTGGCAATTCATTTTCAGAATATTCAGATTCTTGTGATTGATTCCAACTTGAGTCTTCTGACTGCCACTGTGGACCACTCCACCAAAGTGATGATTTAGATAACTGGTCAGCTGATAAGCCCCCGTGAAGACATGTCAACTGAATTGTCTTCGCTCTTGACGTGACACCACATATATGGTTCTGATATTTCCTGGATCCTTACTATCGTATTTGATATGAACACATTCCAATTAGTGGAAGGTGATGCTATCCAAGCCAAAAACTTTTAGAATTGTTAAAAAAAAACATTTTAAATGTTTTAACGTAAAAACATGCGCTTTTTAGGATTTTTAATAATTGCGTCTGTATTTCAAGCGCTTCATTAAGAGTCTGCGCCTGTCATTGTCAACATAAAACTCTGTCAAAGCGACTGAGGCTCCTTCAGGAAGTGAGTGCTGAAAATCTATTGCAAGTTATTGTATTGATCTTGTAGCTGAATAAGCTGCAGGCGCTGTCCCATTATCTGAGTGTCAATAACTTGAATACTTCTAGTAGTTCAGCAGGATCTTTCCTACAGAAGATCTTACAGGTAGGTTTGTCTATTGAGGATTAACTAATATTTGCCGGTACATTTTTTTTATGTCTGCAGTCATTACAAATTTATGTTTTCTAAAGCGTGTAATAATTGAAATTGTCATTCTAGACTCTGAGGCATTAGTTAAGACACCTGTATTTGTTTCACAGGAAGCATTGAAAACATGAAGTTTGGTGGTTGAACTGTCTTGTTTTATTACTCAATGATGCAGAATGTAGTAAGTACGGTTGACAATCATTTTCTCATCAGTTGCTTCCATGTGACCTAAACCTTTGTATTCTTCCATGAACTCTGTGTATTGCTCCCTTAGAGCTTCATTTCTTCCTAACTACTTCTCAAGTTGATACAATCTCTGTTTATCTTTTGTAATGTTTAGTTTCGTAGGCAGTGTCACTATAAAGTGTCCTTCCTGATTTCTTGTTAGGTCATGCACAAAATAATCTTTGCACGCAGCATCTTCTCCAGTAAAAGGGGTTTCGCTATTTCTGCGCAACTGTCTACTTCTTCAATTGACCAAAATGATTGTAACTGCTTGTCAGTATTACCAACAGTTGTTAAGACAACAATGAGTTTCAACATTAACAGATGGTGAATTCGGCAGAAAGCTAAAAATTATCCAACCAAATGCAGTTTCTGTAGCACAATAAGCTATTTTTGAATATAAATTGACCCACACACAAATCAAAGAAACTTTCTGCTCCAATTAAAATGTCAATTTTTTTTTATGCCGTTTAGAAGATTGCCAACACGACATTTTGCAAAAGTTTCCAGTCCAAAATATTAACCCTTGTGTTTGGAAGAAACTGCATGATTTTTGGTGAGACATGAAAATCAAGCAGAGTCCTAAAATTAGAATTCCAAGACTTTATTACTGCGCTTACACAATGCTGGGTAGCTGTGTTAATGAACCCAATGCTGGCTATAGATGTTTCAGCATTTCTCTTAAGAAGTTTGAGCTCCTGACAGAGATTCACCCATTATGTTAATTAGATTTAACAGGTCTCAAACAAGACCTGTTTGAGATTTATGCTTGTCAATAGAGTGACTGGCAACTTTGACATTTTTACTTTGTATTTGGTTTGGATTGTTTCTTGGCATACCTGCACAGTATTAGATGTCGATGGATGTTAAAACATCAATTCCCTTTGAGAGCATATTTTACACATACTGTTTACCTTGCAGTCTTTTTTCATGTGTCCAAATCGCAAAAAATTGAAACATAAGTTAAACTTCTTTATGTGGTCTCTTTTCTCACATAAGTTAATTTCTATAACAGTAGGACGATTAAATATTTTATATTTTTTACACAAAGAGCAATTTGAGTTGTTGGGATTTTGGATTGCTAAGAAAGTAGGTTTACTATTTGTAATGTTAGGATTATATTCCTTCAATTGATGAGTATTTTTAAATTATGATGACCTTGAATTTGTGCGAGCCTGAGCTGAAACTTGGCTTCTCGCACTACTATTGGCTATTGCCTCTTATATATGGGAATGTTTATATAGAAACTGCGAATTCTTTAAAAGTTGCATATCTTATTTGGTATGGTCGCTGTTGGCCATTCTTTACTTGTATTGTAATCTAGTTTAGAAGAAAATATGTGGATTAATAAAGAATCCCAATGCTTGCCATATTGATTGTTTCAGGGCAGAAAGCAGCTTTAAATGGGGGGTTGTATTGTCAACAAGATGCCTATGGGAAAAGGTAGATTCTCTTTCATTTTGCTGATCAAAAATTGTTGCCTCCAACGATGATCTGACAACTTAGGTCAACCACATCAATTTTTGCAGCAGTACCTCCCTTAAGAGATTGACTGAGATAGCATAATTTGTGGACATTAAGTTCGAATTGTGCTTCATCCAACCAAAAAGCAGTATTACCCATAAATCCCGGTTCACATGTAACCATCCCCTGAACCCATTCACAAAATTGTACCCTGCGATCTGGGTTGTCTCTTAGTTGTTGTACCAATCGTGAAATGTACTCATGCTACTTGCCTTTCTTCAAAATATGTCTCACAGTATTGTACTAGCACTTACACCACTCGCACATAACCCTTGCCTTATTATAGATTTGTGTTGAATGCTGAAATAGTTCCAGCTAAAACTGTTTTACAATCGAGGATCAAGGAGTTATTTCCCTGTAATACATTTACCATAAAAAATTAATAAAAAAATTATTTTGACTGGTAAGTGGCACAA